>VZTX01030094.1:422737-473803 GCA_013400915.1 Pardalotus punctatus | reverse complement strand
GGGCTGTGGGTGGATCTCTGCACCCCCTGGACTCCATGGGCTGCAGGGGGACCACCTGCTCCCCCATGGTCTTCACCACGGCCGGCAGAGGGTTTTCAGCTCTGGCACCTGGAGCACCTCCTCCCCCACCTTCTCCACTGACCTTGGTGTCTCCATGTTGTTTTCCCTCACATATTTTCACCTCCTCCTCCTCCTCTGGCTAAAAAGAAGTGCATGCCCCCATTGTTTTGATTTCCTCTTAAATATGTTTTCACAGAGGTGTAACTAACATCTCTACTTGGCCCAGGTTTGGCCAGCAGCATGTCCATCATCTTCAGAGCCATCAGAGAGTGGCTCTGCTGGACAGGGTGAAAAACTTCCAGAGCCTTCACACAGGACACACAGGAGCCATCTTTGTGCCCCTCCCTACCCACTGGCGAAAACTGGGCCAAGGAAAACCACCACAACCACTAATAATATTCTTCCTGTAGCAGTTTCATGTTTAAAAAAACCTGTGAGTACTTTATGGGAGATCATTTCACAGGTGCAGGTGTACAGTGTCCCTTGAGTGGCATCTGAATATCCTTTACTAACTAGAATCATGTTTTAATGCATTATCTAACAGGCAGCAAATAGCATTTTCTCCCAAGAGGCTGTTCCATTCTGCCAGCTTGTGTGTAATGAGCAAGCTGGCCATTAGCTTAGGATTCTGTTCATTGCTCTGCATTGATGAATAAAAACTGCCTGTGTTCCTCAAGAACATTGCAATTATTTGGGAATTGAATGTTGTTTATGTAAGGAACTGTTGTAAAAGCTAAAGATGACAATATATGAAGTCAGGTTTCTTTTCACCAGTCAGCCAGCTAGCTGGGAAAGTGAATGGGAAAAGATAAAATCAAGAAAAGGATAGGGCAAGCTGGAGCAAAAACAATACTTCCTTTGTGCAGATGGTTTTTATGAGTGTGTCTGTCCAAACTTGGCCTTTGTTCAGTTTTAACTCTCTGATGCTTTTATAGTCATGAAAGACAAAAACTAGATCTTAAATCAAGAAAACATCCTATTTGAGAATGTTTCATAAGACTAAGTTTATGTGCAACTTTTTCAAAAGAACTGAAACATATTCTTACTGACAAATAAATATCTAAGTCACGCTCTCAATTGAATGGATCTTAAGCACTTGCTGAACTGTTTTCACTAATTGCATAGCCAGTCATTGGCCCAGGCTATGCAGCAAAATCATTAAAGTTATCTAGATCATATGGCTGAGTGCACTCCTCCTTTCAAGTGAGCAAACCAGTATTATATGCAAAGGGAGGCAGAAATAAATTGGACAAGAAAAAAGAATTTCACACTTTGGTTATGATACATACATAAAAAAGAATCCATTAATTCTTATATTTCACAAACAAGAAGACCCCACTCTTACCCTGAAAGTTTTGGTGTCAAGGTCGCTTCCAACATTCAAAGTGACTTTCTGAGCTGTGACTGCTGTATAGCAGCTTCATTTCATCCTTGTATGGGATGCTGCCTGAGAAGCTGAGGTAGGAGAATTTTTTGCCTGAATTTTGGATGCTGCCCATATAAGCGATAAGCTTTCACCATTTTTTTCAAGGTTTAACTATAAAATTCACAGTGTGTACATTAAGAAGTTGATTATTAAATCCTGTATTTGTTTTCCTTTACCTGAAGCCAAATCACATACCTCTTAAGACAGATGTGGGTGTGTGTACATACAGAGAAGAAATTGAATCCCTCACTTGTTGCTTTTCTGCTCTCATTGATTTTGTCTGTATTTGTGAGGAAGCAAATCTAAAAGTGATTAAAAGTGGATAAAATTTGACCTCAAGACAGCTGTGAAGAGTTTCAAAGTATGCCTTGTATTATCTGTACCTTAATGCTAAGAAATCCCAACTAACAGACTTCCAGGCTGATTTTGTCCTGGCTCCCAAAGAGGTTACCCTCTTGCCTACTGCAAGATCTCAGGATCTGAATCTGCAGCCATCATAAACTGCTGTTGCGTGAGAGACCCGTGCAGTCCTGCATGCTTGACATGGTTTGCTACAGGCATGCTGTGAAGGAAGCCTGGAGAATGCCATGTGCCGCAGCGTGCCTCCTCACTCCCCCACGCCTGCTGGGGACTCCACGCTACTCACACTTGCAGCTCGCAATAATTATTTCAGAAACATCCTTTAAAAATGTATCACATGAAATGAGGAATAAGAGTGAATTTTGGAATGCATCCAGCCATTCTGCACAGAGAAGACACATTTTAAGTGAAAAGAGCTTAAAGAAAATCCTGGAGAGAACAGTCTTAATTTTTGTATCTGTATATACATATATATATGCACATGTATGGGTCTATTTCTATGTTGTGAACATTTGAGAAAGAACAAAGCTGGAGATTTTAAAGTAGGTGAAAAGTGACCAAAGACCAAACATCTCTGCCCAGGCATTGTTTGCAGTTTTACATTTCAGCTGTTTGCTATTAACCTTGCAAATTAGTTTATGCCTCTCAAATTTTAGGTGATAGTTCAGGGATTAGGATGGGAAAAAACATTATGAAGTGTAATATGGAGTGGCTAGGAACCAGATTTAGTTGATCCATGTAATCTAAACGATTATGCAGCAAAATATCCCCTTTAATAAGGGTCTTCTGGTGATTTGAGAGAGACCTTGCCCCCTCACACCACTGCAGTTTTTTACCTGTGCAAAATGACAAGTTTTAAATGCTAAGTGAAAAGAAACAATCAAGGAAAAGGAAAGAGGAAGAAACAACTTGGTTGCATGCTTTTCTAATTTTCCTTATCTCCTCTGAGCATGTGTGGACCTATTTCTTTGTTATTTAGTACCACTTTACAGCATATTAAGACAATTTCAGACATTGGCTTTGCTGATTGAGGACTCCATTGCTGCAGTGCCTGTCCAGGACACTTTGTCTAGGATGTTAGTTTTATCTTAGTGTTTCCACAAGCATTTACATTCCTCAACACAAATGTGCAGAAGAGGTTTTTCCGCCATGGTTTCAACATCATTAGTATTGATGGTGCCTTTGGAGTCTGCTTGAGGTAAATTTGGGGAATTTCTTTACAATAATATTTATCTACAGAGTAACAGGAGTAGGAATAACATGTTCAGAAGGGGATGTTACTATATATCTAGAAGGTAATTTCAGATGGAGGAGTGATCATCACCTATGAGGCAAGAGACCAAGGGCTGGTAAATCAGCACCTTGTTCATTAAATATTTTAGCTAAGTGTTTAAAAGTAGTGGAAAAACCTGTTTGTGTACAATTTCTAAAATGGAAAGCTAGATCCCAGAGGCAAATAAAAGGCGCACTTCTTCAGAGGTGCCTCTACAACTGTTAGTTGTAGAGAAGGTGAATTGGATGAAGATCCACCCTTTCTCTTAGTCCTGCACTAGACAGAGTAAATTTCTCAGTGTTGATGACTCAGCTCTGTTAACTTATTTATGATGGAGGCTATGGGAACTGACAATGGAGACCTCACTGACCGTGTAAAATAGCCCTGGATATAGAAAAATTTTATACCATTTCATTAGTGTTTGTTAGCATTGACATATGAACAAAAGTATTCAGGTTTGTGTCTGTGTGGCTGAGTTTTTTGCCTTGGGGGTAATATGAAAATTCTAAAAATTCCCATATGTAATAGTTTAAAAATATTTAAAGCAGTCAGGAAAATGTGAATGCTTTCAAGAAACTCCCCTCCAAATAGGTATCCATATGAATTACAGCTCAAACAGCATCAAAGTCTTCTAATCTTGATGCTATTTTTATTTGCTGTTAGCATAATTATTTCTGGGGATCTGACTGAAAGTATCACTTCAGTCAGGGAAATAGAAAAACTAATTAAAGATACTTTCAAATAGCCTTTTGCAGACAATATTGCAGTGAGCAAGACAAAACAATTGGGGGAGGCAGTAGGAGCAATTTTAGGTAACTTGCAGATTGATGAAGTTCTTGAATTTTTATTCCTTACTGTGTCCCAGTATTAAGCCAGTGGGACAAACAATCAGCATTTACTTAAGACAGACATAAAGGAAAAGGAAAAACAATGGGAAGATCAAACTGCAGCCAGAGCTAGAAGGTAAAGTCAAAAAGCTTGTTAATTTAGATTGCTCTGAGGTGGCTCACCATCTTCAAAATTGTTTTTGAGGAGGAAACAAAGGACAATGCAATGCCTTTTGAAGTCAGAGTCCCTTTTTTTCTTCTGGTAATGAAGTCTGACAGACTGTCTTTGATCTTTGAAACAATCTACAAACTTGTATAGCTTTGATCGCTAACATAATGGATGTGGTGTTATTTTCTGTGTATGTTGAAAGTGGGTCTTAACCAGCCTAGTTAGTACAGGTGCTAATTGAGATACAAAGAAGCCTTACCTTGAGCAAGGTCTTACTAACAGAAGACACACCTGCATTTATATTCTGTCGCTTCAGAGTGAAAACCTGCAGTGGAGAATCACAGACTGCAGCGCTCTGTAGTGCTGCCTCCTCATGTCATATACCCGTGGTTTTACAGGATTAACACAAGTAGGTTGTGTTTATGCCTCTCTGTTTGTATAAGCTTTATCTCACTGTGTCATATTTCTGGAGAGCCTACTGGTGCTTGCCAGCAAACACTCTATTAGTACAGTAACATGATGACAGAATTCCCCTTTTCTCAGAGGAGAACTGCAGTGAGCACTGCCAGACAGACACACGAAACATGCTTGGGCAGAGCTGCTTCTTGTGCTGGGCTCTCTTAGGGAAGCCAATACTTTGTTAGAGAAGCAAAGCCCAGATTTAGGCCTGACATTGCAATTCAATGTTTCTGAAATAAAGGCGTGGAAATATATAACTTCATGGCATGTACTGAAACAAACAGGCTCAAAAGTCCTGCAATGGGTTCACATATGTAGAGCTGGTTTAATTATTAGCCACTGGTATCAGTTATGTTAATTTAGAAGGAAATTTCTTTTTCTTTGTCTTATTTGTGATGGCATTTTAAATGCATGGCTCTTCTCTGAAAGCACAAAGTAGAGGAAGGTTGGGGAAGGAGGTTGAGTACAGCTCAGCTGCCCTTGGCAATGGGCATCTTACCTGTTTGCAAGTACGAATAAGCCACTCTTCCTAGTGGGTGGTGCTTTTATACAGTGATAAAGTGTGACAAGAGCAAATGGGATGGCAAAACATGTATGGGATTAAGGCTGTATGATGACTGTTATGAAGAGGTTTTTGAACCACTGTATTCTGAGAGGGATAATTCAGATCACCACACTAAAATTATCTGCTTGTGCGTATGTTGGGCTCACTTTTAAAGAAACCACATGCTGGAACACAAGACTTACTGAAGGCTGTCATTTTCAAAAGAATCCATCTAGTGTGATGAGTCTAAACAGGAATAAATGTCCCTGAAAAGTACACAAAAGGAACATAGACTGGAGTTTCAGGAAGAGTCTTGACCCCATATGCTAGGATATCAAGGCTTGTTCTGTACTTCTGTAAACTCCTCCTGTTTTTAGAGAGTGTCACAGCACAGGGTGTTTTGCACCCTGCTGGTACAAAGATCTTCTGTGCAGCACCCAGTCATCCAGTCCAGTCTAGACAAGTATAAGCAGGCCTGGAAAAGTAAGCTTTCAGTTTAGCCATCAATACTAAGGGAAGAGAGAATGCTTTTTATGATTTTTTGTGCTATTGGTCTTGCTGAAATAGTTCAGAAGAGTGTTCTCTGAAAACTTGCTTCTTTTGTGCATAGGTGGAATAAGGTATCAGTGAAGCCTAAACTGAAATCCTCTGTGTTGAACTTTATTGTTGTACTCACCTTCACCAACAAAGGGATCCCAAGTTCAGCCATAAGACAGGGAAACCATACTGGAGAGGAGATGCTAGAGAGGAGCAAACACAATCCCATCTTCAGAAAGGGCTTTAAAAATGTTCTGTTTGTCTGTCCAGACAGCAACAAAAACTCTCTTACTTTGGGTTGGCATACGCTTTTTTCAATTATGAAAATCACTTTTTTTGTGCTGTTAATTCTTGCTGTGGTTATTCCTATATGGAGGCTTTATATTTTCATGCTTTTTTACAATTTTTTTTAATTAGCTTGTGAGGTATTTAGTAGTGAGAGATAAAAATTACCAGTATAATGATGGTGAGTATGTTTGTTATTCATTAAAATGTCATTATTCTTACAATTTTAAGGAAGCTGAGGGAAAAGGAATACCTTCACTTCTTTAGCCCACACACGCCTGCTAGGCTGGTTGCATTTGATCCTGAATCATTGGGCAGGTACCTATTGTACAAGCAGGAGTAATGACAGAGCTCTGAAGGACAATTCATGTAGCAGCTATAGATCTCAAAATCAATAGAGCGCTGCAGAAAATAATGGAAACCATAAATGTCATGATAAGGAAAGGCATTAATGTCAGCTAATGGTCAGGAGACATGACTGACTGAAATCACGCGAAACTGAGGTGACTGTACAGTGAAGGAGCAGTGGTACTTCATTTATCTTGCAATAGAAGCCTTGTTATGTTACAGTGCCTTGAATAGGGGATATATCCAAAATCATACATGGGGCTTTTTTTGTTATATAAAATGGATGAATTTATGAAATGGGGGAGAGTAACCATCCTTTACTACATTAGAACAGACTGAATAAAAACATGGATATGTGGCTGATGACAAAAGCTGGACTGTTTTACACGGAAGGTTATGGCAATTGAGAGTTTTCAAGTCTTTATGTTTTGAAAGATTTTCTTCCCATGTTTTGCAGAGGAAGCCGTATGTTCAGGAGTGGTAGTTTGTGTGCCAACCTGCCAGAGTGATGCTGGGAGGGCTGAAGGCAGTGAGGTTCTCTCTAGGAGGAAGTAAAGGCCATTTCAGGACCTCGTTAGCAAAGATGGAATATTAATTGTCTCCTGCCTGGTTTTAAGTAGGGATTTCTAACTGCAACAGCCACCATCTGATATTATGATGTATGGTCTTTCTACTGAGGTTCATCTTGGAATTGTAACTGTATTCTACCCCAAAAAATCAGCCAGATTCTTGTCTTGTTCCCCTGGTTTTTGAGGTGTGTCTGAATTCTGTCAAGGACTGTGCTATCACACCATATATCTGTATCAGAACCCCTTCTAGTTTTTCTTTGTTATGGCAGAATATTAGGCAAAGTTGCAGTAAGGAAAATAAACAAAAAAAAGGTAAAAGCAAACTGCAAATACAGACCAAAAAAATCTAATTCAGGACAGCAATGAAATCAGGATTTATTTTTTTTTCTTTTTGTTAGAGGGCCTCTGTGCTCCAGTAAGTATATCTGTTTGCCTATTAAAAAGTATGTGGGTTTTACTTAAAGATTTACCAGGAGATTCTCCTTGCTCTCCTGTTGGGCAACACTCATTTAAGTAGTTGAGCATTTAAAAAAAAAAGCACCAGAGGGAAGATTTTCAGTTATAATGTAAGCTTTGAATCAGTGGCATCAGAGACAAAACTGGATTAATATAAATCCTTCAAGGGATAAAACACATTTACAGATTAACCCTGACCTCGGCTTAAAAACTCCCAAACTCTGTTTTCTCTATTGATTTATCTAAACAGGGCTGCCTGGCTGCACACAATGAAATGCATCCTCCGCAGGTCAATTAGCAGGCACCTGGATAAGATTCAGGCTTCTGTTAAAATCCCATTAGATACTACTACAGGTGGTTGCTGCATGTTTTCTACCAACATGAATTTTGTATTTAGAAATGCAGAATAGATGGTATGAAAATTCTGACTGCTATAAATCTTGTATTTGGAGTGGATGTCTTTATTGACTGCTGCTATCTCTGAGATAGAGAAAAGGGGAAATCTGTTCTAGCCTTTTGATTTAAAATAAGACACCACTATTTAGGGATGATTGATGGTTGAAAAGTGACTTACCACGTGCTCCACAGGATTATATTACCCTAGATAATAGGTTAAACAAGAAAGACAGGCTTCTGAATTTAAAGACACTAAACATCATTTTATTGCAAATGAGAAAAATCAGTGCAAGTATGACATGGACATGTTCATTTATATTCTCGACCAAACTAAAAGATCATTCTATAAATTATTAATTCCAGTCTAAATGTGTGTCACCCTGAACTATTTTCTGTGTCATGCTACATTTCGTAATTTTTCACATCCTGAAAAGAGATATTTTGAATCCATCCTGAAGCTGTTCCATGTCTACTCACCCCAGAAATTTAATATTGTCATAGGAAAACTGAGATTACATCAACCTGCTCACTACTGTATGTTGGGTCGCATCTGTCTTGTACCCAGTGGAGCTGTAATTGGGAAGGTCACCAGATTTTTTTTTAATGGCAGGAAATTTCTTGTGAATTGAGGATAAAATTATGTCTCTGTTGAGTAAAAGAGCAAAAATTACTTAGATTTTTGTGGAGCTAGCATTTTACTTGAACTTTTCCACATGTCTACATTTAGGTTATGCTCCAAAGCACACAGAGAACAGATGGGAAAATCATTCAACCTGCCTGTATCTCAAGTTTCCAATCTATACAACTGGGTGGATAACACACACGTCAGGTGTATTACTAGTTATTAGTGTTAAACCATTTGACAGCTTGAAATTGAGATATAATCAGTATGAAGTTATTAGACATTGCATTGTTAATAAAGCTCTTAAAAAAATATAGTTGTATTGTATCATTGACCATAAGCATGGTTTTAACTAGAGTTTATCAAGGAAACATTGTTAAGGCATGATTCCCAGTGCTCAGATAGTGAAAGAACCTGTTATTGAAATATATTGAGGATTAGAACTGATTGCTAGAGTTGACTGCATAGCTGCAAGGCCCAGCTGCTTTTTAAATTCCTGCAGTCAAGCAAGAGTTAGGACTAGAAAAAATCCAGTGAGTTGCGCAGTTTCCACTAAATGAGAGAACCTTTTATCATCTTTTATTACTCTTAACCTTTCAATGTTATTTACTTAGAACATTTTAGAATATGCCATTCCTACACCTCTATAAAACACATAGTATTTTTATACTTTGAACTTTCTATTGGCATTGAACAAACAAGGTGTTTTGATACTACCTAAAATGTTACCACTTTTATGAAATGAGAATCTGTAACATCCCCAAACCTACAGACAGCTTAAATTGCCTTGAAAAAAAAAGAGTAGGAAAGGCGTATTAGATCATGACCCTGTTTTGAAAGACACACATCCTTGAAAGCAGACAGACATTAAACTGAAGTGACACTTGCTGTTAGACTGAAGGCAGTTTCTCTGGGAGAAACTAAAATGCTGCTTGTGCTTGATGTGTTTAGTTACAGTGTTATGATAAGTCCGTAAAAATCAAAGTACTTTATTTCTTTTAAAGTACTTTATTTCTTTTAAAGCTTTATAATTTTACAGATTTTAAAGTATAAACTAGGTGTTAAAGAAGTATAATAAATACATGTTTCACCATAAATTATGTACACTTTATAGAACCTTTTTTTTATCTGTTTGTTTTCTGAGTTAACTTTACAGTTGGGTAAAAGTAGCTTAATAAAGTATTTGTTAGTATAACGTACTGCTCATAGATTTAGACCATTCCTTGGATACACTTTCTGTCTGGTTTGAATGGTGAAAAAGGATATAGTAGGTTATATGTGGAAAGCAAGTAGGCACAAAATGTGAGTGGAGGTTTTGCATACTAGAAGGAAGAATCCATTTTTGGGGAATCAGGCATGTCCAACAGTGCATTTTAAAGCATTATTGGAGGTCTTGGGTGTTTGATAACCAACAGGGACAGAAACCCTGCAGATCAAAAGGTGCTGTTTGTTAGAAACTGTAAGCTATTGCTATTAAAACATAAGAATTGTGTCAGTGTTGCTGACTAATGAAAGCCTTGGGCCAGTCTGCTCAGAGCTGACGCTCACCCCACCTGTCTTATTCTCCAGATCTTTATAAAAATACTAGCAGTAAAAAATGATGCTGAATAGTAAGTCACTGAGAACTGTAGGTTCCTTTCACTGTGCAGAATATTAACTTTCATTCTGGGTTTTTTCATATTAAAAAAATTATGGGGGATACATTTATTAATCTTGAAATGACAGGGAGAAGGCATAACCATGAGGTAAGGTTTTTCAGAAATGGGTGCAATTGTATCCTGGACCCTTTATGGAGAATTTTTTTCTCTTTTAGGTTGTCAAAAATATGTCACTGGCAAACAGAGATAGTGTTTCCCTTTAGCAGTTCATCTCATCCATAAAAGACTTAACAGCAGGAAGCATTTATGCCAGAATTTCTGTAAGGAAAGCTTGGAGATATACATCTTACTCTAAAATTTAAAAAACCCCAAACTATTAATTTTAACTAGTGAATATAAAATTAATTATTTTGGCTGAAAATTGGAAAAGGATTGATTATATAGGAAAAGTCAAATTTCTTGAAAATAGTAGGAGAAATCTTTGTTTTTCACTAAGCCTCTTTCTTTAGCAGAGTTGCAGACATCTGTAACATCTTCTGAGGCAAAACATAAATGTAATTGTGTATCTTCTTGGTGAGTCATGAAAACAATGGAATTTTAAATGGATATGGCAAGTATATTTTATTTTTTCCCCATTTTTGTGGATTTAATGAGTATTTTATAGTTTTTATCACACACTAATGTGTATATCAACAGACAGCTAACATTCATATGTGTAATTGCAAAAGAGGATGGTAAGAATCCATAATTAAGATAACAATGACAATTTGATTAAGTTTGTTTGGGTTTTTAAAATCTTTTTTAATGCTTTCTTTGTTAACATTTCTCTTTAAAATGTATGTGCTGCAACTCTCAAAATTAATGTTTATTAATTGCTTACATAAAAGTATTACTTGCACCACAATGCTTCAAATACTCTGTAACATCAAAGTATCTGAATTATTTTGTTTCTCTGTAAGTAAAAATAGATTTTGGAGTGTTTGAGTGAATATATTATAAACTATGTAAATGTAAACAATTTATTAGATAAATTTCTCTACCAATGTTACAGTTTCCTTTGAAATGGTTTTCTAATTCATGCTTGTATTTGTATGTTTTACTTATGTTATCTGCCTATTATTTCAGGGCTATAAAAAATCATCCCAAAACAACTGTTTCGAGTTACAGCGCTGCAATTGGCATGGCACTTTGGAAAATGCAAGTACTTCACCATTGCTCTGTTGCTACCCAGGACTTGTCTCAGGAACAATACAATAAATATGTTTTTCAAGGAGACAGGAAGGCTCTTCCATAAAGTTTGCTAGTATTTCAGCAGAAGTTTCCTTTTTTTTTTTTTTATTTTTTTTTCAGTTGTACATGATGCCAGGGAATATAACACATCATTTTAGACCACTTTTTATTTCGTTATCATGTAGCTTGAATGACATGGTTATGATCAGCTTTGTGCCTCAGTTGTGGATATTTGTGCACAGTGGTTTTGACTGACAGCCAAGAGTCCTCTGTAGTCTCCAGTTTTGAAAAGCAGCGACAAATAGACAAATAGTCTATAAAATAATATTGTTGTGTTTGAAATGCCTACATTCTGCTTGCCTAAATGGGGTGATGTACCAATAGGACTGCTTACTTCACTTCACATCAACTCAGTATTCTGAGAGTGGTCTAAAAAGAAAAGTAAATTAAACATTCATTTACATTTTAAAATTAGTTTTCCTGTGTGTATTTGATCAAAACCAGGTTTTTTAAAGGTTCCTGTAATGAACATTCATTGTTGAATGTCAGCATTTGCGTTTCTGTTGTATTTGCTTTTTGTAAGCATTACTGTGAGCTTGTGAAGAAAAAAATATATCAAGCAGAATTTAAGTTTACTTCAGATTGTGAAGCTTAAATATGTTATCAGGAACCATCTCCACAGCAGAAATTTGAAGTTGTAAGAATTTCATTCATTGAGTCAGGGATCGAAACTAGTTACATTTGTGCTTTTAATCAGAGAAAAACATGACTGCCTAAAATTCAGAATTTAAATAGGCAGCCATAGGAGAAGGAAATACTCTAAATGTTTCAATGAGGATTTTTGGAAAAAACCAAAACTCCAAGTATTTAGAGAAACTGATGTGTGAGTACTTTCTGAGAAAGAAAAGGCAGCACTCAAATAAATTGTTAAATGTTACCACGCCTTAAAATATTGGTGATGTGTCATTCTGTAACAGTGAATTAAGGGAAATAACAGGTTTAGGAGCTCTCTGTATATCATAATTTTTCTACCTTATTATTTCTTTAGTTTTTTGGCAATAGGCAATTATTTACTGGCCATCATTAAGATTCCACTGCCCAGTAATTATTAGTATTAGTCTCTAAAAACATGGCACATATACGCAAATGTTTAGGTGAATTTACTATTACTTTATGACATACATTAACTGTGATTTTTTTTGTTTTAAACTTTGAAATCATCAGGAAGAAGGCAATTTATGATGTCTGATTTATGAAACAAGAAAATGGTGATAATTCCTTTTTTCTCTGAAAGTGAATTTTAGTAAGACCCAAAGGAACATGAATATTGCATAGCATACTTTTGAAAATAACTTTAAAAATGCACTTTAAGGTCCCAAATAATTTTGGAAATTTTTTGAGTTCTACTGATTGCAAGTAATTTCTCAGCTGATGGAAAGAAAGAGTGTTTTTAACAGTTCAACCCCAAAGGTATTTGTCTAAATTATGATATTGAAAAAATGTCATCAATAGTTCAATCTAATTAAAGGCACATTTTAACCTACAGTCTTGTCTGCAACACTGGGCAGCACTGGATGCTTCTGAAGAGGACGCAGGATCATGCATTGAAAAGTGAAGCTTAAGAGCCGGACAAGGATTAGTATGAGATATTATCTGATCTAAAGGAATGTCATTCTCCATTTAATCTTTATTAAAATTTGTGCATAACTATCTCTTTAGTCTGCTGTACATTTATTATTTTAAATCTGCAATTGGTTTCATTGATGAGACAATTTTACTTCCACCAGCATGAGAAGCATAGCAAAGGTGGCATTTATATGCTTCAGGGGGCTACTACATGAAAACCAAACTGACATAAAAGTAAATGTGTTTCAGTATTGTCAGAAGTCCTTTGCTTAATTTGAAGGCCCAGCATAAGTGTGCTCAATTTGTTTCAATTTCCCCATTGTCAAGCTCTGCCGTGCCATGCGCAGTCACACTGCACAGTGCTGATATCACCCCTCCTAGCACAGGTGGGTACCAATCTCCGTGAGCCAGCCTATATCCAAGGACATGTGAATTTGAGCAGTAAAATATTCCTATCCATGCCTCTCGTTTGGTGAGGAAGGAAAACCTTAAGACCATTAGAAAATTGGGATTGGATAGTCTCTTTTACTTCTCAGGTCTCTTTTTGACTATTACTTTTGACTTTTGTTAGGGGGACTTGTAAAGAGGAGGGACTTTAACAAGGGCATGTTGTGCTGGGACAAGGGGTAAGGTTTTTTGAAGTGAAAGAAGAGATTTAGATTAGATGTTAGGAAGAAATTCTTTACTGTGAGGGTGGTGAGGCACAGGAACAGTTTGCCCAGAGAAACCGTGAATTCCTCGTCCCTGAAAATGTTCAAGCCCAGGTTGGATGGGACCCTGAGAAATGTGAGCCTAGTGGGTGGCATCTCTGCCTATAGCAGAGGGGTTGGAGCTGGATGATCTTTCCCTTCTGCACCAGGCCATTCTATGATCCTACGAATGTCAAGTAAAGACCACAAATGTGAAAAATTGTCTATAAAAATGTCTAATTCTGAAGCTGATTAAAGAAATTGCGTAAGTATTCACTTGCTGCTGGAAAATAATCTCTGCACTATATTATCTTTTTTATTTCCAGTGAAGATAAAAGAGCATGGTACCCTACAGATGCACACCTCTCTTCTTCCTTGGAGGCAACAGGTAACTCCTTCCTTCCAAGCACACTTGCTTTGTTGAGCCTCTGGATGCCCTCTGCCTGGCTGGTGGATGGATGTTTAAAATGTATGCATGCTGTGCCCAGAAGGGTTTTTGCAGCATACTTAATGTGGAATGGTGTGAGTTGAAAGAATGTGTTGGGCTGCAATGTTGAGGGGGAAGCAATAAAAAACCTGTAGATTGTAGCTCAGTTATTTCTTTCTATGCATTGCCACTGAGCTCTGTTTTCGGATAGAAAAAGAACCAGTTGATTCCATGTCCCATAAAGAAACCAAACTATGAGAATCTTACTTCATGAAGCTGAGCTTCATGAGAAATTTTGCCCATCCCACCCATGCTCTCAGACAGTTTTAAGATGCCCACTGCTGTTAAGAGAGGAGGAAACCACCTCAAAAATTTGTTCATCTTCTCCTTTCTCCTCCCTTTAAGTAGTACTATTTTCTTCCCTAGGTTTTGCAAAAATGTATGAGGAATATATCTTTCAGGTAACATGCATGCCATTATCAGGAAGGCTCAGGTGGGAGTATTTAAACACAATTGATCTGCGTTAGTAACACTGCATGGGTGTTGAGGGTGTGGTAGTGCATTCTGAGAAAAATCAAACATGTTTTAAATATCCAGATAGGTATGAAAATTATATTTCTTTCAAGTTATCTGGAAGAAATAATTCGGTGTCCAATAAAGAAACAGACTTTCAGTGTGAGAATTGAACATCTTCAGCAATACCTGAAAGCTGTCTGTCTTCCTCCAATGTGATTGAGAAATACGTTCAATTCTTTAACTTACGTTGTGTGCTAGGCTGGATTTACAGCAACCTGAAGACTTTCATTTGGTTTCAGATACATAAAAAATCATTTATCTTTCTCTAGAATTAATTTTTGCAAAGCAGGGTTAGTCCACAAAATCTCCTCTGATAATTTCCCAACCAAGGGTATGTCTCATTTCTTGGACAGTGGGTATGTGTCTGAGATACCCTTTGATTTAGGTAACTATTATGTTTCTCACTTATTCTTTAAAGTGTCATAGCTGGAAGATGGTGCTCTGGGGTACTGCAGTCAGCTTTGGGAATGCAGATTTATAGATACTATCACTGCTCTTATTCTCAGGAGTCTATGCCCCAAAATATAACACCAGAGTGCTTTTGCTAAGGAACCACGTCTTGGTAGAGATCCATGTGCATACTTACCTGCATCCAGGAGAGAAACTACAGTGTAACTCTCTGATTTTCCAAATCTGGCTGCTTCTAACTTGGTATAACTCTAGAAATTTGTTAATCTGTTTTTCTTGCTGATGCTTTCTAGACCAGTACTGCTTTTTCTAATGAAAAATACACATTTTTTTACTTATCAGGAAAGATATTGGTGGAATCCGCAGTCCTTCAGGAACATATTGATTCCAGTGTGGATTCCCCACAGGGCCAGAAGTCCTGTCAGCAAACCTGCTTCCATGTGGGCTTTTTTCTCCATGGATCCACAGGTCCTGACAGGAGCCTGCTCCAGTGTGGTCTTCCCACAGAATCACAGTGTCTCTTGGGCACCCACCTGCCCCAACGTGTGGTTCTCCATGGTCTGCAGGTGGATCTCTTCTCCCTGTGGACCTCCTGGGCTGCAGGGACACAGCTGCCTCACCACGGTCTGCACTGGGGGCTGCAGGAAATCTCTGTGCCTGGAACACCTCCGCCCCATCTTCTGACCTCAGTGCCTGCAGGGCTGTTTCTCTCACATGTTCTTGCTCCTCTCTTCTCTGGTTGCAATTGCAGCGAGCAGAAGTGCTGTAACCTTCCCCCCACCGTAACTCTGCTATTCCAGAGGTGCTGCCAACATCCCTGGTGGGCTCAGACTTTGATAATACTGGGACCATCTTGGGACTCTATTGGACATGGGGGAAACTTCTTGCAGTTTCTCACACAAACTGCCCCTGTAGCCCCACCTGCTATCAAACTCTTGGAAAACACAAAACAGGGATTCAGCAAGTGTGAACTGGTGTGGCTCCCACTTGACCCATATCAGCAGCAATACTCAGGCCTTTAGTGCTGCATTGTAAAAGGAAAATAGAGCCTATTATTCATACAGTATAGGAGTTAACAAAATTCAGACCCCACAAATCCTCTAATCACTTTTCAGCTAGTACAATGCAAGAGAAAAGTGTAATGTAATTGAACTATCACTCTCTGCCTTTAAATTGAAAGATTGTGGCTGTCTTATATAGTAGGGGGACAACCCCTTCCCCAAAGAATACTGAATCTTTTAGGCCCATTATACCCTTCCAGTTCAATGGCATTTAATTCCTTTTGCCATTTAACTGCTTTTAAAATTGCCAGTCAAATTTACACATTGCCCTGAACTCCTGCCTTGGGATTTATGTTGGTTTAATCCCTCAAATGTCATGCAATTTTTGTTTTCTAGTTCAAACACAGGCTTTAAAAAACCTTTGGAGTACAACCCATCTCATCTGTCTCATACGCTTGCAGTTTTATTTTGCTGAGACATAAAGTCACTAACAGAGAATTTTGTCATATATGTGTATGGAATACACAGTGTATGAGGAAGGAAGGAAACCGTGGAGCAAGGGTTTGATCCAACTGTTGGGAAACAGAACAGCAATGAGTGGTCTCCTATTTTTGTTTCATTTAGGCAAAAATTAAAATTTTATTCATGAATAAGACATTTTATTAGATACTCAGTTAATCTAGAGGATGAACTCTTACCCATTTTTTCTTAGATGATTATTCAATTGAGAGTAATTTCAGGAGACACAATGAAGACATTGATGTTTCAGAGTGCTTTCCTGACCCTACTCTGCCCACTTCTGTTATATAAAACAAAAATTGGAAAAATCCTGTGTCCCAAACTTTGCGAAAATGTTTCTAAAATTTGGGGTATGAAAATAATTTTGGATTGAAATTTCTTAGACTTGTTCACACCCACTCCATGGGAGTATGCTCTCAGACTTACTTTGAGCTGAATCTTTATTTTATTTATTTATTTTTTAAATACCATGTGATATTAAAAATAGCTTGTGGCAAAATTACAGCAGGCAAGTTTGAATTAAGGTAAAGAATTGAAGTCTGAAAATTATGGAAGTCATCAAACTCTGTAAAAGGTAACTTTGTTATAAACGTCATGGTGATGTCCAAAAGAAATGTAAGGTGTCTTTTGAATTAAGTTTTCACAGCCATCTTTGAGCAAAGAAAGACCTAAGGAAGTTGACAAACTCTTAGTATCTTATCTTGGCAGCTTAATTTACAGTCCAAAGTTCTAGTCAGGTATCTTCAGAGAGGCTTCTTTGGTTGTAACTTCTTTATACAGTTTTTGCTGTAATGGGCAAAACTTTATATCAATGTTGAGGTATAAACTATTTCAGTCTCTGACATCAACTAATACAATTTCTAGGTAGGTACAGAGTTAGTTGATGGGACTGTAGGGGTATTTTGTCTTTAAACCAAAGAGTGGAATAACATAATCTCCTTCATCCTGCTTTGTCTGGATGGGCTTAGTGCAGGCCTGCAAATATGGAAGTGAAAGTGACTTCAGTGTGGTTCACACAGTCCTGCTCTTGGAGGGGCTGCGACACCATCAGAAAGCTGGCGCAATTCATCCCACATGCTGTGTTCTGTCCAACTGATGTGGAAAAGACACACAAGAGCTTTTTGGGCAATTACCACAGACCAGGAAAAGTGTTTTGGTGGACTTTTCCAGAGCAATATGGTCAATATTCTGTTTTGGATTTTTCTCCTGAGTATCTTTTTTCTGATGAAGGACTAAGTTCTGAGTAATGATCACTGTCTGTAACAGACAAGGTTTGTTTGAAGGTCTGTCTTTAAGGAGTCAGTGCCTTTGATTTGAGAGGTGTTGGGAATGTTGATGACTAAGTAGTTTATTCAATATTCCCAGTGACTGCCTGGAACACAAGTTCTGGCCAGGCATATGGGTTTTTTTCTTTTTTTTTTCTTTCTGTACTATTATAGCTGCTTTGTCAACAAAATGCTGAGATAGTCACCTGTTTTTTTTAAAAATAATTTTATAAGACAATGCAGATGAGATTCAAATAAAAGCTTATACACTACTTAGACTTTGTTATGCTCTTTGTTCAAAAATATGTCAGTACTTTTTGGACTTCACATTGACATTTTAGCAGGTTCAGCTTGGATTACTTCAAAAGCAAAAAGGATTAGTGTGAAGCTTAGCGCAGGGCCTTTCAGATGAGACTTTTAAAAAGTATCATTGCTCTGTCAGATGACTGAAGTTCTCATCACAATCTTTGATCATTATATGTTCATGTTTCTAGAATAACATTCAGACTCTCAAGGGGAAAAAGTAATAATTTTGGGAGTCCCCCTCTTGAGGTAATTTTCTTGTTTAGACAATATATATATGCTGCTTTTTAAGCTCAGTCTACACTGGAGTTAGAATGGTGTGTACATGGTTGAGGGGAAATAGATTTCTGCTCTAATAAAGGAATGGTCATTATACTTTTCCCCAGTTTAAATTTCAGGATTCACATTCTTGTGTGAAACATTTCCTACATGCTACAGAAAACTGCAAAAAAACCTAAGGTCAAATCTGAAAAAAACATTTCCTGTAATTCTCTCTTCTCTTGGTCTGTTGTTAGGAGTGATAGACTATTTTAATATAGAAAGGGTTATGGTGTGTTACTTCTGGACACTTCAGCAACTTCCTTCAGGGTCATTACCAAGTTTTTATCTCCTTTTATTTATACTTTGTATTCTTCTTAATGCCCACATAATCAAATGTTGATGTCACTACTTCTGCTCCATTTATTTCATATCATTGGATAAATGCACAGGCTTCCCCAAGTATTAAATTTATAGAGTTTCCTCACTTGCTTTGTGCACCCTGTAGTGACTTCATGGTTTGGTTGGCTTTTTTTCCTCTTTTCTGTCACAGAGGAAAATGTTCCTACTCTTTACACTTGGAAAACAAACAACCATCAAATAATATTTCTTCCACCCTTTAAAGAATACTTTTAAAACCTGCTATTTTGAAAGTCAGAGACGTGGTGTCTGGGGAGAATTGGTATTTCTAAATGAGTTAGTCTTGATGTAAAATTCATGCTGACCTCAGAGGAATTGTTAAGGTTTGGTAGGGACTGCAGTGTTATTCTCAACACACTTTCCATCTGCACTGTTTGCCTGGCAGTACAGCAGTTATGCAATAGAGGAATATGAGATGTTTGCCTACCAATTTGTCTATAGAAAAGTATTATAACAAATGGAGAACACCTCTAAATTTATAATCCCACTTATGATCCACAATCTATTCAATACTGGGAAGAAAAATTGCTGTGAGTGATAGTGATTAAAGATGGTATCACTGCCTTATACTGTAAGCTTTGCTGATATTTGAACTTCCAACTTCCTTATGCTAGACAGAGAAAACACACGAGGCGATATTTTGATATTTAGCAAAATGCCTGTTTGGGATTAACTGACATTGCCTATAAATCAGAATTTAAATTGCCAGCTGGGCACTTTGTCATGTGCAGGCAGCAAGAAAATGAGTTTAAGAGCTGTCTGAAGAAAAACATTACACATATATTTTTTTTGCCCCAATATTCTGTCTCTTCTACTACAGTAATGCAATAGCTATTCAGGAAGGTAAACCAGAAAAGGTATTTGAGCTCCATTATCTCTTCATCCTTTCTCAGAGAGCATGACAATTATGCACAAATTCTTATTAATGACTGTGTATTTCCGAAAGAAGCTGGCCCTTGGCTGGCGTAAAGGTGAAATCATGAACTGACATAGCATACTTGATAGTATTATGTCATGTTTTTACTTGCATTGTTAGACCAGCACAAATGTTTGAAAATTGTTTTAACAGTTTATATTAATAAAATATATGCAGGTAAGTCTGTTTGATTCAAAACATCTCCCATGAAAGTTGATTCAACTAAGAACTGTTTAACTGCTGATTTGTTGATCTGCCTCATGTAATAATGATTCTTCTTTTAGGTGTCAGAACAAATCCACTATCTTTACTGGGATTTTTCCTGTGTAAAACTGAGATAAGTGACAACAAAATCAGTTTCAAATTACAGGAATAGTGCTTTTTGTATAAGACCGACAACATCCAGGCTTGAGGCGAGGAAGTACCAATAAGTGGTATCACACTGTCGCATGTGGAAACTTAACATTTAGCTGAGGGAGGAACTTAATCTTTCTGCTGCACAACATTCCATTGCTCTGGAACTGCTCCTATAAGGAACTCTGCATGATGCAGTTTTAATGAATGTCTTCACAAACAGTACCCATATGCAGAAGAGATTTATTTTTTCTGCAGGCTCAGCGAAGTCTGAGCTGGTTAGATCTATGCAAAACACAAAATGAAATGTAATGTTGAGAAAATGTGTTATATTTTCCACTAACTACATTCATTTAGGAAGCAGTGGGTCTTTTCTAATCTCAATGGGATTACTCATGTTCTGCACACTGTCTGTTCTTACTCAGGCAACACTTTCAATATGGGCTTCACTTCAAAGAAATTAAAAACTGCACATTCTACTATGTTTTACCAGGGATATGAGTGCAGGAAAGGCTGCTTGAGCTTTATGAGGGAAAGAGTAGTGTTGTTCAACAAGCTGGTGAGCAAAAGACAGTATGATGCAGTTTTATCTTGATACCAATCAACTTATATTTTCATCTGCAAGTAGCAATTAGAAGTTATCATCATCTTTGTTGCAGACTTTAAGTGTCTGTGGACACATGGACATCTCAGTCTCCCTCCCACAGGATCTTCATCATATTTTGCTCTGTTGTGCATAGGTCCCAGCCCTGCTTCTTCTGGAGATGAGACATTTCTTTCTGCCAGAATGTCTATTGTTTTTCTCCAGCTTCCCATGGCACTTTCTCAGGATAGCCAGACGTCCCCAGGCACTCAGTATATCTGTCCTGTGTGATATGGGTGGGTACAGCATGATGGACAGCAGAATGCCACATGTTCCCCCAGAATCTGAGTGTATCTTGGTCCTTTCCTGTGGCTGGCTGGGAACATGGAGCCCTTGGTCTGAGTCACATTGTTGTCTGAATTACTTGAACTGGGCTGTTTAATGTAAAGGTTACCAGACATTCTGCAAGTGTCTGACCTAGTTTGATATGTTATATTTGGGTAAAATTCTGTCTCATGATGTCAGCTTTTCTGTTTTGGTTCTAAGAGCTGGCTTCCTTCTTATCTCTAACCTTAGGTATTAAAGAATTTCTGCTAGCTATTCCATTCTTTCTCTGGATTTTGGCATATTCACCTATGATAGGAGGTGGGTGTAGAAGTAGATATGTGGTGGATATGGACTGGACTCCAAGAATCATTTGGACCATTGAGAAACTTTCTACAACAAGGAATATCTCTGCTAGACCCTGTGTCCTTCTATGCATGTGTAATCACGTGTATTGCAAGTTTATCAAAAACCTGCAATGTGCTTTTTCTGATTAAATTTTCCATTAAGTAAGACTCACTGCTGTTTGTCAGTACTGGCTGGGATAATGGACTTGTGTGCCTATTTACTCATTGAGGAAATACAGTTATAATATCATAGCTGGTAGCTTTAGGATTTGTTTTCAACCTTTAACCAACATTTTATTGAATGTTTCATTCATTTTGGACGACTTGAGAGCAATGAACAGTCATGGTACTTTTCCAAATTGCAAACAACCTCAAAATTACCCATCTGGATTACCAGCTGAGTAGACCTCTGCAAGTTGCTTCTCACCTACTGTCACACTAATGATTGTAATGATAGCTCTGTATGAAGTTAATATCCTCTTGCTTCACCCTTTTTATTGCTCTGGAAACTACTCAAGAATAATTAGATCTGTGTTAGCTGTTTTGATCAAGAGCACTGAGTAAAGAGATATTATGGTTTAAAATGGGTCCAACATATAGGAGAGTATGCAAGAATCTGGATAAAATGACTCAGAGTGTGATGAGCCAAGATCTAGAAAATTTAAAATAAACTGTCTTAAAAAAAAAAAAAAAAAGAGATGTAAATATCTATTAATACCAGATTTTGTAAGTAACTGGCAGGTAGTGTATATAATCTTGTATCATGGAACGATATAACAGGGTGATCTGAATTGGCTTTTTGTAGCTCAGTGACACAAACCAGCTCATGACTGCACTATGGACTTCAAACAGGATTTTTCAGGTTGCCTTTAAATAAAGAAACAAAAAAAAACCAAACCAAACCAAACCAAACAAAACAGAACAAACAACCCCCCCCCCCAACTTGTTGATTATTTCTTACTTTTGTGAAGAAAACTTTAAAAGTATAAATCAGACATTCAAACTGAAAATTGTCTAAGACTGTGAGTAATCTGACATGTTGTCTGGAAAAGAAATGTGAGACTACCTGCTGTTTCTCCATGGCTCTGCTCTGCTAGCCCAGAGGATGCCCTTAGTCTGCAGTGTCACTTGAGTGCACATATCTGTTTCACATGTTCTGGTTCTCCTGTAGATGAAACTGGGAAGTTGGGGAGATGAAGCAGGAGACATTTGGAAATTTTGGAAATGTTGTAAATTTTGTGCAAGGATAAAGGAGAATAAGAAAGAGAGTTTTGCTTTTGCTTAGCTTACCAAAGTTTTTTTCTGGTTCATAGCACTGCATAGTGCAAAAAAAGATTACAAGCCACAGAGTATTCTTTAGTGTATGCCATTTCAATTTATTAAAAAAATTTCTTTTAGATGCTTAGTCCATCATGGAAATTCTGCAACATCCTTTCCTCTAAATGCTTTTCTAGAAAAATATTGTGGAAAAACCCATTGTTTCAGATTTGAACACATAAAGTAATTAAGCAGTAAGACAGGAGGATGGTGCATTAATGGGGTATAAATACATACCTGAAGTACTCCGTATATGTAAGGCTGAAGGCCTGGGGTCTGCAGTCACCCAAAACCACTGTTAATGATCCATTAGGATGTAACTAGATGTATACATAACTTCTGTCTTAATAAGAATAAATATGATCACCATAACATTTGGTAAAAGAAAAATTTATTATGTTATAGTGATTAAGGCCAAACTATTAATTCAAAAAGGGAATAAATAAGCCATACTTCTGGAATGTTTTTGCATGTTTGCAATAGGCGTAATATGGGCCTCATTTTTCCAGTTTCTATTTCTTCACCTCTGTACAGATTTGTTCCATATGGTCCTGTCTGTATTTCCGTTCATCCACAGGAAGTCCCTGAAGCTGCAGCTCTGTGCTCTTGCCTACCCTGACATCAGAATCACGGGGAATGGAAAACATGTCATCCAAATCAAATGGGCTACTAAAAGCCACTTGTGCCAATTTACTGTGATTTAGCTTTCAGAAGGTGAACATGCTATTATTGCAGGTGGAATTTGTGGCTGTCACTACATTAAGTGAATAGATATGAATTTACATCTGCAGTGGTTGATTCCTCTGGAGCACTAAAGACCTTCAGAAGTCCCTTCACCCAAGATTACTCTATAGTTCTGTGGTTTTAATATTACATAAATTGCTTTAATTTTCTGTGAAATTATTCTGAAAGAAAAATCATATATGGACATGGCAACTGCAGACAAGAGAATGTGAACCTAGGAAATGTAATGATGTGTTGAATATGGTTTAACATGACATTTTTTGAAATTAACTTGTCAGTGTGGACAAAGTAGAACAAATAATTCTTAAAAGAAGTGATTTTTCTTACATAGAAGCTAAAATAGAAAATTAAGATCTGATTTGGTCAACATTTAACAGTTAAACTGATTTGACAGTGGTAGACTCATATCCTAACTGATATAGGATTGTAAATCCATTTATCTCAGTTTCAAAGAGGTTGCATTTGAAAAGCCTACATTTCAGTGATGGGAGAAACTTTTCACATGTACAACTTTTCACTTGTACTATAAATTAAAATGAGAGAAAAATATGAAATAATTGTTCAGTTAGAAGGCACTCATTAGGACTACTGTGCAAAAAGTGTCCTATCATCAATGTATATTTAAGAGTAGAAAAGGGAATCAATCTGTCCAACTCTCTAGGCCAGTACCAATACTGGAATGCATGGGAGCCAGGATAGCTCAGAATGAGGCTTAGAAAAAGATTAACAAGTTCATAATTTGAAATAAATGCTTTTTTTTAGCTGAACTGAATATGGTTTAATAAGGGAAGTTGTGAACTAGGGTAATATTACACAGGAATTTTGCTTAAACACATTGTCCCTTCCTGTATCCCTCAGCTCTACATTTTCCAGGCATACTGTTTGTGCAGTCAATTTAAATGGTTTTCTAAGGGCTCTTGCAATACTGAGAGAGGAGTACTTTTGCCGTGCAAGGAAGAAGTACAAGCCGGCAGAAACACACAGCTGAAAGTGAGGTCTTGGTGAACTGGAAGATTCTGTTCAATCTGCAATGTGTGGATCTGAGTCCTGTGGCTAAACACACTTTCAGGGAAGGGACAGAAACCCCCTGCTCCAACCCCTGCTTCCTGTGGCCATGCACACACTTTGGATATAAAAGAGTTTGTTCTTAGTGATATTTCTGCACATAGTAGCATTTTCATTCTTGATATGAGAGGCATAAGAATCCGATTTTCATCAGCTTGGTCAGCTGCATGTCCATTTACATGTTGAATTCAGGAATAATATGTGTTGTGACTGGTAAATAGTAATTTTTGCTTTGCCTTTCATTTTGCAGCAGTATGTGGTGTGCCGACACAGCACAATTTTGATTTATTGGTAGTCCATCTATTTCACACTGAGAAGTAAACATTTGAAAGACAACTGTATTACAACTTCTTATTCGGGACCCAGAGCAATTTATTTATGTGCCTGCTTTTTTCATACATTACTGTGATTTTCTTTACAGAATGCTCAGGAAAAATATGCCTGGAAGACACATTTCTCAACACCATAACTCATTTTATGCAAGGCTTTGCACAAACAGTCTGTGTCTGTTTTGGCCATTCTCTAAAAGTTAAAAAAGCATCAGACAAGGAAGAATAAGATGTATACACTATATTTCAGCCAGCTGAAACTGTATAATGTGCTTGAATGACTTTTGAAACAGCTGAACATGATGTGTGTGATGAGATATAGAAAACAGTATTGTCCCAGCCCTCTCCACTCTCATCTGATAACTGCCTAGGTTATTTTTTTCTCTATTTGACACTATCATTTGGGAAATCCTGTTTTATCTATGACAAGTTTTTAAGCTAGTACACTCCTGTTAAGGATCTAATACATGTACTTTTCCAATATTCAGATAACAAGAAAAATGTCACTGTAATCTTTGCCTAAGTTATAGCTTTTAAGATGTTTGTGCACAGAAAAGTAAGCAAAATGGAAATGTTTTGGCATAGAGAAATATGTGTTGTCATCTCTGTTTTATCCATGGCAGAGGAGGGAAATGGAAACTATACAGGGTTCAGACACTGATGACTAATATGATCTCCTGCTAAAAAAGATTAGGAGAGCAGTGTTCTGCTTTATTCCTCATTTTTTTTCCCAAAAAAATGCAAAACTAAATGAATGGTTTGCACGTCAGAAGCAGATCTTTAAAATTATGCAAATAGTGACCATGAAAGGAGCACCATTTACACCATAAGATGGCAAAAGACATGAACAATACAGACTGAATTGTTTTTCTAATGAAGTGTCAGTCATTTAAATGTTCATGAGATATAGTTTCTTTGTGTTATAATTAATTTCAGTGCGTAGTTTAACTGTGGCAGTGACAGAAATTAGTTTCATAGAGGGAACAACATGAAGTGGAGGAGGGCACTCATGGCCACCATTCTCTGGGTCCCTGTCAATAAGGAACAGAGTAGACTCTTACATGGCCCATTTTTACCAATCTTACTTCCTGCGCTTGTCTGCTTCCTGACAAGAACTCACTCCACTGTCAGGTTCTGCTTGCACTGTTCCTCATATTACCTGCAAACTCTGTTTAGCTCAGAGGCAGCTTAAAAATTTTTAAGAAAATTACCTTAAAAACCAGATGTTCATCTTATCTTGAAGTGTCTTTCCAAGACTTTTGCTGTTGATCTGCTCGTGTGACACTCAGCTATAAAGGGCACACAGCAATTCTCAGGGGTAAAGTTTCACTCTTGAAAACTTCAATTTTGGAAGATACAAAACTTTTGCTAGGACGTATATCACGCAAGCCTGTCTCCCTCAGCTTCTTACTATCTGCCAACCATTGAAACTGTTCTCTACTGCACCCCTTTGGTTTCTCAAGCCTTTCTAGACCAGGGTCAAAGGATTTCCAAAACTGATGCAGTATTTTGGAAGCAGACTTACCCGTGCTGGATCTGTGGAGGTAACTTCCCTCTTACCTTCTGCTCACTGTGACATGTAAAGCAGCGGTCAGTTGTCTGCCTTGCAGAAAAAACAGAGACAATAATTAGCCACAAAAGTATGACTTGAGACGTGAAGTACCAGATTCTGGGTTCAGATACTTAAGTGGCAGAAATATATTTGTAGGCAATGTCAGCAGATGCTAATTCATGTACATTTTTGATATCTAAAACCAGGTGCCTTTCACAAGTAACTTGTTTGCACCCACTTTCAGAACTACCTGCCAGAGGCTTGTTATAATTATTCTAATTATTTTACATAGGTGAGTTATAGGATCGTGTAAATTTTCTTTAATTTTTCCCTTGTTAATATACAAAATATATAAATTCAAATTGGAAATGCCTCTAAACATTTACTGTGTGTTTTAATCTAATATATAAATATTAATTTTGTTCTTCTCTGTAACTGAACTAGTATGCACAGGGGTATATGAAGAGTAGCTTTTCCTCCTTTTCAGTCTGACATGCATTTTAGAGAATCTCTATATATCCTAACACCCTTGTTCATCATTGATTTGCTTTTGCTGAATTTCTTCAGAAAAGTAAAGCAGTATCTTTTCACTCTGAATGCAAGTAAATTATGAATTTTCCCTCAAAAGCAGGCAGTAGCTGCTGCAGAAGACTACATTAAATCAAATTCCACACTCCTGTCTCCAAATACTGAGAATCTCAGTACCCTCAGGGTTGAGAATACTCTCATTAACAATACCTCAGGATTTTTATCAGTCTTTCATCTATGTTCTGCTGCACTTAATTTGTGAGTGGTTCAATTGAATTTCCAATTTCCTTATTTTTTTGAGTTGTATTTTTGTCAGTTATAATGATTCAGTTAATATAATCAAGATACCTTTAGAAAAAAACCAACAAAAATCTAAGACAAACAAACCTTTGTTTTTCTTTAGCTTTTCTTAGCATTCTTCTTCCTTCCAAAAATCTCCTTTAGCTTTCCTTTTTTCCTGGAAAGATGAGGCTCTGTGCTTCTTGATTTGCTTGTAATCCTATATGGTCACTCAAAATAAGATCAAGAACTTCACAATATCAGAAATATTTCCAGTAATAACCGTAACCTCTGGTTTATGACTGCAGGCAAAAAATAAATACTGTTGAACAAATGCCTGAATCTACATAGTTCATCATCATCTCATTTTATTGCAGTTCCAGATAAACAGCAAGTTTCTTTCATAAACTTTGCTATTCTTAAATTTAGTTGGTACCCAATGATGCATAGTGGTTCTTCCTCTTCTGGAGCACCTGCTGAAACTTCCACTCCCTGCTGATCCCTTCCTCCCAACAGTACAAGTACTCCCTACCACTTGGATACACCTTGTCTATTTTTTCAGTGTTTTGAGAGTATTTTGCTTCATTTAGTTAGATAATATTAATCTCATTAACAATGATTTGGCATGCTTGCATATCCAATGTCCTAGCAAGACTGAAAATGTCCATCTAATACTTATGTTTTTTACAGAAATTGCTGATAGCTTTTGATGTGAAGATGTCATTAAGATCAGAAAAGCAAAAAATTAACAGTAAAATACCACATGATTATCTCATTTTATAATCCGGTGGACTAAATTGGTCCTATGGCCATTCAAAACCAGAAGTGTCAAATAACATTGACAAATTAGTGTTAATTTAACTACAGAACCATTACAATTATTGACTATTTGTGTTCTAGTTTCTTAAAAAAAAATAGCATGTGTTATGCACATGACTTCAGATTTGAAATACTGATACTAGTAAAAACTTCAAAGAATGCTCTGCAGTCTTTTTATCTAAGATCAGAGCTGTACTGGGAAAACGCAGCAGTTTGTATGAAAAAATGGGTGATGAAAATTGTTTTAGTTTAATGTCCTTATAGACATGACTTCTGCAGGTTAAACAGTAATAGGCTATTAATACAGTATTGCTCTCCATTCAGCAATAGTTCATGAATAGTTACATGAATATAATTCCTTGTGATGGTTTTCCAGTAGATATCCTAAGTGAGGTGTGGGCGTACGTGAGTGTTACAAGTGATTTATGCATGAAAATCAAATGAAGACTGCTTTCTTCCAAACCAAAATTCCAAGATTATTTACTGCATAAACACTCTATTGAGGAATATTTTCTACATAATGGCATATTGGATAACGTGAAGTTTTTCATATTGTCATTCAGCTGTAATCTGTCTAGCACTAATATCAAATAGCTCTACTCATATTTTATAAAGAGAGACTGGTAGAGAATATTATAAAAAAAAGTAGGTTGTACTAAATCTATTCTGTTCACCCAGAGATTTCTTTTAAATGTGGAGATTGAGGGCAATGGAAGAGTCGGGGAAAATGGAAAGGACGCTTATGTCCAGTAAGATATACTTAAGTTTTTGAGAATTTGGCAAATGTCTCAGAATAAAAGCAGAAAATCATGCAAAGTTTTTAGAGTCACAACTTGCAGAATCTTTAGCTTCCTTAAGCAAATCAAAGGAAAAACAAGATACTAAGGGATTTCAATGGCATGACCTTCTTTTACTGAGATTGTTTCATGCTCTGCTATGAGCAAGTATGTTAGTGTTGCACATATTACTAGCTCTATAATGACAAGCTACAATACAACGAACAAACGATTAGGTAAATTTATATATGAATACCAGTGAAAGTATAGTATAGAATCTTATAATATAAAATGTATCTGTGGTTGAAATTATATATTAATATTTTCAATTTTAAATATGATACAGATTTTGAGACTGATTGACCATAGATGCTGGGAATTTTCAGTACATTAGCAAAGTCACTCAAATCTTTCAGAGCCTTCAGTGTTTTACTGTTGGCTAAGAGCTATATATAGTCATTGCATGAGTCTGTCTGAGTTTTAAAATTATAGTCTGTTAAGAATCAAATTCTGTGTGGTGTGGGGACATTAGGCCTAATATCCAGCATTATGAATTTGCACATCAGAAAAGCTCCACAACTACAGTAAAAAAAAAAAATAGAACGTTACATTTAGATATGTTATGATTTTTTTCCGCCTCAGTACTTAACAGCTGTAATACCTGTTAGTACCGCCTTGAATGTGAGCAAAAAAAAAAAAGCTAAAGATATTAATACAGATAATCTAATAGTCTAGGTATTAGGCCTCCTACAGTTAATCTCCCTGTAGGAGACTACTAGTTTTTTCTGTTGGGGTAGACTGTGTGCTACAAATGCTATACTGGTACCAGAAAAGTTATACTTTCCCTATAGAAATAGAGTAAAAATGTGAAGAATGACTGGAAGCACAATCAAATTAATCCATGTTTCATAGCAGAATATTTGCTTGAGTTTGGGTGAAGAAAAGGCAGTGAGTCCCATGTGTTCCTGCTTTGGCTGGAGGAATAAACAACAAAACTCAAAGGATGTGAAAACAGCTTTAATGATACAATCAATTTCATAGTGAAAAATATATGATTGTGCAGCTGAAACCTGGAAAGAACTACCTTGGATTATCAAAAAGAATGAAAATATTTTGTATCAAGATTAGTCAAGAGATACAGT
The DNA here is from genome assembly GCA_013400915.1 of Pardalotus punctatus. NCBI lineage: Eukaryota > Metazoa > Chordata > Aves > Passeriformes > Pardalotidae > Pardalotus > Pardalotus punctatus. The sequence goes on along the minus strand of VZTX01030094.1, from coordinate 444,077 downwards.
ACTCTGCAAAACCAGGCTATCCAAATGAACTATTTGAGCTAGCAGGAAGTGTACAGACTATAGTAGACATATTTTGAGAGGTAAGACAAGACATAGGACATAACTGGTGTGAACAGCTACTGCTTATCATCACATCTGGATGTTTTTCTAGTTCAAAAAATATTGGTAGTAAGGTGTTCTCAGCAGTGTGAGAGTCGATGATGTAGAACCCGTCCTTAACACAGACAGGTGGTGGTGTTTTCTTCCAAAGAGCCGTGTAAATCTAGATATATAATCTAGATATATAACTGTATATCCTTGACTTCTATTTACAGTTTGCTTTCTAGACAAAACAGTAGCAAACACAAGGCTTTTACAAAGGACAAAGACAAATTTATGTAGGTTTCTTTTAAGGCTATTAGGGTAACCATCTAAAAGCCATTTTGCTGATGAATGGTGGGGCCTCCAACGGTAGCAAATGGTGTGAATCTGCGGTTGTACTGAACTGTCTAAAGAACAGAGTGAAAAGAATAATAGCTACCTTTTTTGGTATTCCACTCTGGAAATCAACCCTGTATGGTGTTGCTGATCTATTATTTCTTTTTTATACTGTCAAGTTTGAACAACTGACTGATTTTCCCATTGTAAGATTCAGCAATGTTGTGAAACCCTGAAATTATGATGTCTAGTTACTGTGTTCTGCATTTGGTGTGAGGCGAAGCTGCCGGATGATGATTAGCAGTTAGGTATGAGACTAGTTAGTGCAGTCCATCAGACGCTAACTAACACGGGTTTACATGAGACGCACATGGTATTTGCAGGGAAAGTTAAGCAGACTGAGAGATGCAGAAACAGAACATTTAAATTCTATTGCATGGGTTAAATTTACTGCAGTGAATATAGCAGCCATCCACAACAAGGATAAGATAATTAACTAATGTGTGACAAATTCCACTTTTAGCTGGTATTATTTTTCTAGGATTATGTCTTGTAATATGGGAGTTAACGCTGGGTAGGTGTGTTTTTGCAAGGATGCTAGCTAGGAATTGGTAACTGAGGAATTTTACATTAATTGGCAACTGTTGCCTTCTGGATTCCTAAACATTCAATCAAGGAAATGGAAAACATTCTGGAAGATTTATTGTTATATCCAAATTAACATTCTGATATGTCCTGCTTCACATACTGGGGAGCAATATAAGTGAGATCTGCTCTCTGCTAATGACATTAATCAAAATAATTTCCCTGGGATTTTGATGTATTATTGTGTTCATCACCTATTATTTGTTTATTAAATAAAAAAAAATAATAATAATCTTTGTCCCTTTGATATTGCCAATAAATGTTATTAGACAAACATTCTTCCATTAAAAAATATATTCTTATAGTACTGTGTTGGACAGGTTAATGTGTTTTTTGCATTTTACAAGAAGAAAGTTTATTACTTTACTGACATTAATGCACATGGAATGATACTCTCTGAACCAGTTGCTACTAACAGATAAAGGCTGATTTGCTGATTGCTCTCCCAAGGTGGAATCAGGGTTTGCCATGGCATTAAACCCAGTAACTGCAGGAGGGATGGTCAGGACCACAAAATGCTGTTACGAAAGGAAAGCATCACAATATGCAGATTTTGTAAGAGGAGTTGTTGATGATGTGCTGTATGAAGTTGTTTTTTATTGGTTCCTTGGATATCTAAAAGCAGCTCTCAGTGCTGAGCCATGCTACAGAGATGGTCTCACTTTTTAATTCCTTCTAGAGAAATCTATTGATGGTGGCAGAGGAGGGTTTGCTGCCAGGTGGGACTATGAATGAGGCTAGAGTACCCTACTGTCTACCTGTCTTGGACAAAAATGATGGTTTGGAGCTGGGGATGGACTCACTCCCCAGCTGCACTGTCTGCCTCCTGTTGCTGCCTTTCTGTGAGTGCTGTGGCCTTTGAAACATGGGAAAGATATATGAGGAATTTTGTGAGGTTTAGACTGGAAACTGGAAGCAGGAGTGATGTGGTGAGCTGGCTAGTTGTGGCTGCCTGGTGGTGGGTGATCTCTGCAGTGCTGTGAAGCTTTTCTGAAGGTAGAGGTGTTCAAACTATTCCACAAGAGTGGATTTACGCTTCATAATTGCAGGTCTCTATGCCATTCACACTGGTGAAAAAAAAATAATGATTTGAAAAATTGCTGGCAGATCTGAAATGAACTAACTACAGCTTCAAACTAGAAGTTTCTGGAAATTTTCTTCACTACTCACCTAAGAGTCCTAACCCATCTCTCTACTGAGCACTAATCATTCAGTTGTACTTCGGTCATTATGTGCAGTTTGCATCCAGGAAATAATTTTTCTTTACGCTTCTATTCACTAAACCCACCTTGTTGTACTTTTGGAGAACTTGTCCCTTTTATAGTAAATGAAATTAGTCTCATCTGTATTAGGAGCATTAAAAGAGCAGGATATGGCCTTGGAGGCTCCTATCCCTCACTCCACATCCAGAAAATCTCCAGGGATAGTGAACTGGAGCATGAATGCTCAGGAGTTTCTCCAGAGGTCTGGCATCATGCCCGAGTAATTTATGTTACTACAGTTTCTGGAATTCTTCTATCTTACTCTTTTATGTCTCTGTGTTTGATAATGCTTCACCTTCATTATCTTTAAAGATCAGCACTAAAACAAGATGTTTCCTCTCCATTGCCTCTTTGCAAACCAAAACAAATAAATCACTTAGGTTCTCTGCTGTCTCTTTAGTATACTCACTGTGTTATTTTTAATCATTTTGACCTTGTAAACGCAACGACTTTTACAAGGATCTCAAGATATACTTAAGAGATTCCTCTGTATCAGCAATAAATTTTTTTAAAGTTCCATTATTTTATTATACACTGTCTTTTCTTTGTCATAATTTTTAAAGTGTTTTCATGGCCTTGCCAGTATTTCAACTAAGTGGCTTTATATTATATCCATCAAGGATAGAATTCAAGCTTTATGTTTGTATATGAAGTGTTATCTCTTAAATTGAAAATAGTATGCTTTGAGTATTCATTAGGCAATAAATAAAAATTGATAAGTACCAGTGTGAAGAATCTGTGTACTTCCACTGAGTTTTCTGCACAGGTATGTTTTGGAATTATTTCCGTATGGTCGTATATCAATTTAGTGAGATTTGTCTGAGAATTTTTGTCATTAGTTTATTTTATCAAAAGGATTTCTTGTGTTCTGGTGCTGTTTTATTGGTTCAAAATAAAATGATAATTTTGTGTTTCCCTATCACAAACAATAAGTACAACTATATGGAAATAAAATGGTATATTTCAATATGGGGTGAAAATTTATTCTCCATGCAATTTACTTCCAAACAAGTCTTGGAGGATTGAAGCTTTGTTTGAAATGATGGTTGTAGATTTAAAAAAATATATCTATATTTAATAGGTTTTCACAACTGAAAAATTTCATCCTGAAAGTTTTGTAGCTGTAATCTATATTAATTTACAACCCAAGAATTAATTATCAGCAGTTAGCCATGTGTACAAGCTAACTTAAATCCACTGAATCCACTTAAAAATCAAAAGTACTGAAGCATTAAAAATTTTCTGAAGCGGAAGTGTTAGTAGAGTTTGGGTAATAAAATAATGCCCTGACTCATGTCTAATTTAAGAGTGCAGTTTATGAAAGGGATTAATGTTTAACATTGGGGAATAGGAAGAAAGCAGCAGCCATAATTGTTTTAAATAACCTCTCCCTAAACATCTAGAGCAAACTGCTTTATATTGCCTATGTCTTCAGCTCAGTCAAATCTTTCACAACCTGGACAATAACTAACAATATACACAGAAATTATTGTTTTTATAAAATGTGGCCAGCGCTCAACAATACTAAAAATACTGGATTTTTATTGAGTATGGATTTGATTTCCTCAAGAAGGCTGTTGCTGCCTTTTTCCCTCATGTGACACAAACTAAAAATAAATAGCATCCATGTCAATGTACAATGTGAACCAACTGCTAAAAATGTTCCCTGTATTATTATTTCTTGTTAGCCAATAATGAATTATTTTTTAAATTAATTTGCTGGTCTTGTGAGGTTGTTAAAAATTAATCATTAATGTGAAGCAAATGGCAACCCGTAACAACACAGCTGTTCTTTGTTAAAGTAATTGAGGGTGTCTGCATTTATATGATTGATACAAATTTTGAGCTGCAATTCAGACATTGTTCCTAATGGTTGTAAGTTCTAATTGTGTTTACAAGTTTTACAGTCATACATGAAACAATGCAAAGAAAGGATTGTTTTGTATGATTTTCTCACAAAATGGAGAAGGGATGAGGAAGATAATTCTTCTAACCTATCCAGGTTACAGAAAAAAACAGAAATTTTAATTTTTCTTCTTACAAAATTTTTTAATGCTTTCCCTTATTCTGTGTTCATTTTCAATAAAAGACAAAATAATTTTGATATGTTGCAAGGAAGATGGGAAGTTTGTGGTTTCAATTTTATCTTTCTGGGAAACTGGAAAATTTGTCTCAAGCACATCTTCCCTAATTTTCTTCAAATGTTTGCAGGCAAAACATCCACTTTGGCTTTGGCTAGGCTTAGCCTCAGGTACCCCACAGGCTACTGTGCTTATAAACAAGTAAATTGTCAACATTCAGTGCACATTTGGGCAAACAGAATTAAACTTATCTAGAGCTGCTAACAGGTGAATACTGTTGGTGCAGGTGCTGGTTTGGCTAAACAGGGGAAATCTGAGTGTGCTCAGATTTGAGGCTGGCGACTGCATGGTGCAGGTTTCAAGGGGGACTGGATTGGCAGTCGCTGGATGCACAGGCTCAAGTCAGCCCTGCACTGCCTGCTCAACTGTTATTTTTAAGTTTCTGTGCTGAGTCTCCCTTGGAAACACTGATCTGTAAGAATTCAGCTGCCAATGTGGGATAGGAGCAGGTGCAGAGCTCACAGCAACCATACTGCGAGTCAATACAAATTAAGGGTCTAAGGCACAGACTGAAAGCAAGAGGAAGCTTTGACGGAGGACACTCAGCTCAACAGGGAGTCAAATACAGGGCAGGAGGTAGCGTGAAAAGGAGTTTGAATTAGGGAAAAGTCTTCAGCTGTTACTGACAAAGAAAAGGTAGGCATTCCAGGAAAAGAATGCTGGAAAAATAGAGATGACACCAAGTGAAATGTACCACAATAGGCTTCACAGACATGAATGGAAGTGATTAGCAATGCAGTGAATGTTGAGACCATGCCCATTTCCATAAAAGAAATATCTTAGGAATTTTTAAAATCTTTTGACAGAATTAGATAATGTTAACAAAAAAATAAGATCCCCATCAAATCCCTCTCATTTTAGAAGGATAATGGTGAACTGTGTATTTGATTCACCATTTGTCTTGAAGTAAACACACAAATAAAGTTGTAAACCATATAAAACACAACTAGAGATAATGAGCTGGTTCTTCACTTTACAAACCTTGACAGCTTTCTTGCTTTGCACAGAAGGTCATAATAACAGCATAATAACAAAAATCCTCTCTTGAAAGACAGAAGAGATAAAAACATATTCCATTGAGTTTCATATGAATCTTTGTCTTCCGTGTCCTTTCAAGAAGAACCCTACCAAGTTTGCATGGCATCAGAGATTTGAAAGACAAAGTGTTTTAATAAGTTTAAGGACATTCTTCATAATTGGAAAGGCATTTCCAATTCCTTTCAAGGAATTGATGAAGCAGGTTAGGACCCTTTTCCTGAGTCTCTTCCAATGTTCTCTCGTTTTATGAAGTGTTCTATTCATAATAGTGAAATTCCCTTACAGTTCTACTTTCTGCCTGTGTATTGAAACATTGACTTCTGAACTGCTCTCCCTCTACAACTATCTGTCTCTTGCTGTGAAATTCTCTGAAAGATTAAGCTCAGAAATCAGCATGAGAGGACTAGAGTGTAACTGGTGGAAAAAAATTCTTGGTCTTGCACATGTTTAAAATTCTAACATGTATCTGATGAAATGAAGACAGCAATGGAAAATGCCCCAGGGCTTTTTTTTTTTTTTTTTTTTTTGACAACAGAAATAAGCAAAACTTCCTCCTACACTGAATAACTTCCTTTTGAAGGACTGTAAGACATCAGTTACTCTTTTTCTTTGCTCCCAAATCTTGTCTTCCTCTCTTCATTCTTTGTTCTCCTTCCTTTCACTTTTTTTCCTCCCTTTTTCCCCCTGTTTCTTCTGGAAAAGTGCAGGGGAAAAATGTTTTCGTACTAAGTAGACACAGTAAGGGATAGTGGCAATGAAGAGTAGTATTGTTGTGATACACATGCTGAAAACATCTGTCTTTACCGTTGTCAAAATACTGATGCCAAATGCTAGACTATTACAATGTTCACAATGTGAATTGTCTGATTTTGGCAATTAAATCTTGAGACTTGAGCAAAAGTATCACAGATCTATGACCTATACTGTCAAAAAGGCTCCTTTTAGAACAGTCTATAATTGAGTAGTCAAACTTGTCAGGAAATGTGAAATTTTTTTCAGTCTAACTTGAATGGTCTTCAATCATGCATGCAAACAGTCAAATGCAAGAAAAGGATATTGCTTGAATTCTTGACCAAAGAATAGACCTGATTTGTTCAGTTTTATTTTCTAATACCACTTCTGAGGAATATGGCAATTATTGCGTGCTGTCTGTTTGTTTGAATGTCAGCAAGGGCTGAGTTCTTAATTTTGTTTTCTGTTGGAGTAACTTGCCTGAGTTACTGAGCCTCTCACTACTTTTCAATATCATTTATGAGAATACTTCATAAGACACAGTCATTGAATACTAATCCTGGTACTTCATGTGTCCTGTGGGCCGCTGAACGTAGCTTATAATTTGCACTGTGCTGTGTAACCTGATAACATTTTATTGCGGTGGTCTGGCACTGCCACAAGGACTAAATTGTAATCCATAGGAGAGGTGACATGTCAGCTTTGGAGAATGGGTAAAAAAATCATTTCATGTCAGAAAAAAGTATGAAACAGCTTTATTTGGAGGGCGTTTTTGTATCTTAGTGTAGAATGGCCAAATTAATGATGCATGGCAGCCAAACACACATCCCATGCTGAATCTCTGGGACATGGTCAGCCTTGGACAGAAGGGCTGCCTTTTGTTAAGAGTTGGACCCTGTGCTGCAAGACATCAGGTCCCCGCAGAGGACAACTGTAGCAGCATAAGGGAGACCACAGCACCAGCTCCCCACCGTGACCATTAACTTGTGAAGATCAAGAGGAGCACAAACAACTGTGTCTCTCCCTAAATGTCTGTACAGCGCAGCAGCCCATCCTGCCAAAAAATCAAGGCTTCCCCACACCCCTCAAACAGACATATCTGAAGGCAAAGCAGAGAATACTTGTTCAAACAAACTGGGGGGCACCCCAGGTGCCTCATGTCAGCTACTTTGAGCAGGAACCATATTAATTTATGAGTAACAAGCCTTTTTGTCTTCTCTTGTACCTATGTATAAAGGCCATGTGAAACAAATATCGCAATTAATATTATTTTGTCAGTCAGACAGGTTCAGAGTGCCATATTTGGTGGTCTATGGAAGTGGATGAGCAGAAGGATTTTGGACATGCATACAGGAGTAGCGTACGGTCACAGAAAATGCACCTCCTTTCACTTTAAGTTGACCATCCCCCCCTGTTTTGGGGAGTGTGAGAGTGATTGGATTATATCCAGAGTTACATACTTCCTAAGGAGGAAGGGAAATGGAAGCCAAATTCAGAGCTCTTGACCAGATAGCTTTCCTTCTATGAATTCAATTATTTTTATGTATATATAAATGAAATGGAAATCTGTTATCTGTTCTGTGTAAAAAATTGTTACCTTTTTCTTAGGCTTTTAGCTGTCTGTCCTTGGAACCCAGAGAATGTGTGTTCATTTAGGTTTGGTACTCCAAATCAATGCTGACAGCTGTAAATTTAGGCTAATAAATGAATTACACAGGTAAGAAAAACAAGCACCATCTCCTCAGAGGTTTTATAAGCCACATAGTTAATGCTATCAAGATAACATTGATCAGACACTATCTGATTGATTTTCCCCCTAGGTAGGTATTACTCGGTGCAGCTGATGAAATTGTAACTACTCATGTTTCTCTATCCTTCATATTTCATGTTATTAGATTTAGTCTGTCTGCTCTACTGGGTCTTTCCTGTAAAACTGAGCCTCCTAGGCGAAAGCAGAGAAAACCTTCCCTCTCTACCCATGGTCTTTAGGGACAAGCAGTAAAACTACTTGAAAACCTTTTGGTTTTGGAGAAGATGAGCACTCCTGGCAGAGCTGTGATGCAGGGCAGCAGCAGCTCTGGCTCTCAGGCCATCACCCCATGCCCTGTCTCAGCAATGCACCCTTGTCAGTGCAGGGGTAGGGCAGGCTGTAATTCTGACTCATAGGGACAGAATTCTGCACATCACAGTAGTCATGAATCCTCCTACAAGAAAGCAGTAATAAGGATGGCTTTGAAGACCATCAAAGTTATGCTTGGATGAATGGAAAAACAACAAAAAATAAAAAACCATCCTGAGAGCAGCAGAGGGCACTGGTGATTTAAAGTCATCCTGCTAAACCTCTGAGGATGCTGAATGCTCTGAAGAATTTCTTCTCCGTACCATTGTATTGCTCTGAGTTTCACCTGAAATCCCATCTGCTCATGTGAATGCATATATAATAGGCCTAATTTTGCTCTTTTATTCTGTAGTGGATATTAAGAGTAACTGCAATGAGGACAAGACATTAGAGAGCAAAATTGAAAGTGGATTAAAATGTTTTATCTGGGAATGAGAACAGGGAAACAGAAGCACAACAATTTTTTATGCCTGTTTATAGAAGCTTAAAAGATTCACAAAATAGACTACCTTAGAGAAACTGTTTCTTATATTCTTGGTGAAAAATATCAGATACTGAAATCAAAGATTCTTTTTTCAAAACATAGCAGAGCTTCACATGTGTTTGAGGGGAAAAACCTGGCAGTTTGTAACATTTTTTACAGTCCCATAACTAGTATATCCAGATTCAATGAGGGCAGGAAAAAAGCATATCTATTTCACAAGCTTATATGCAGTTTACTGATGCTAAACTGATGCTTTAAAATTGACAGCTATAATTTATTCTGTACATTTTATAATGAAATACATGAATCCCTTAAATATTATGAAGCTCTGCACATTTGATTTAGCCCGGTGGTTTTCTCATGTCTTCCTTTATCCATAGTTCAACTGCACAGTTGCAGGAGGACCCACTAAATTCAGGAGAGGTAGTATTAACTGTATATCCCTACCTGTAGTTACTGTCAACNCTGCTTGAGTCACCCTCTGATCTAGGGCTCTACCTAAATAAATGATAATATCCATCGTGTTTGGGATTGTAGGCACCAGAGGACACAGTTACCAAATGACTATCAGTAATGAGATGTCAAAACTCACTATCAAGGTGAAGATCTCTGCACCACTTTGCTGGCATTGAACATTTCAAAATGCTGGCAGCTTCACAGAAAGCTTTCCTTTTAATTGCCTTCTGCCAAGCAAAAACATTAGCCTGCTTCTGGCAGCTTTATGGTTCCAGATGTCCAGATCTCTTGTGATATCCTAAACCAGAGGCATCAGGGTTTTACACTTTGTTATTGAGTTGTGCTGCCGACTCCCCAGCATAAGAGCATTTTACTGAGCTGATCTACAGCTATCCTGAAGTCATTATTCTCTATACTGTTTGCCTGCAACTTACAACCATAAGAAAACAGACCTCCAGAGAAGTGTTGGAACGGAGCATAACAATTTAAAGTGTTATGTTTCATCTGATGCTCTTCCATCTCTGTGAGGTGAAGATAAGGCAAGTAAACATCTCAAATTCAGAATGTTGCTGTTTAAAAGCATCCTGTTTGCTCACTTCCTAAAGCAGAATATTGTATATAGCACCAGAACTGATGTCTCAGAAAATCAACCTTTCTCACATTTTAAGAGTATTGAAAGATCTGGAAATTTACAGATATTTAAATATAGCAATTTATTCTTAGTGCAGTTCTGTTAGTAGTGAGAGCAGTCCAAGACTGAGAAAGAAAACTTCAGTGGTACTGGTGGATTCTGTACTTACACTCTGCGGTTTTGAATGATGAATGATGGATGTCCTTTGTTTCTTTTTGCCCTGAAGAAAGGGGAGGTTTTAGAGACTGAAATTGTTGAGTCTTTTTCTCAAAATATCAATATGAGCCTGTTCTGTGTTAATAGCAGGCCTAACGATGGAAATAAAAAGAAGATGGACCATTGCAATAAGTAAACCTCTCAAAATATCAGTTGAGGTGCCTGGTGATCAGCACGTTTCTTCAGTACCACTGTTCTTAGACAAGGTATATTTTGCACCTTCCCACTATAGTTCCAATTCCTTATATCTTCATTCTAGTCTGCCTTACAGTGCTGCTGAAATAAATTAATTAAAAAATAATTGGGATTAGTGCTTAATCACCCTGAAGGGTGATACAGAATTTAATTTTTAACAGAGATAAAAATTAAAATTTTAGCTATTAGATAAGTGTTATAGAAATGGCAATTATTTATACAGAGTAATAGAAAGAACCAAACAGGAAAAAAATGGAGATAGGATTCACATTTAGTAAAAAATCTATTCTGACATTGTGCAGAATGAGAGCTATTTCTGTAGATTCTGTGCTTAAAAAAATAAATTACAGAAGTAAATGGTGTCTTTTTCTAGTGCTGTTTTTGTTTTTGTTTTTCTTTTTTTCCTCTTCCTTTTGGTGTGTGTATTAATTATTTCTTTATGTTTAAAAAGTTTTCATAAACAGATAATTTTTTCTCAGGTATATTTTCTGTTCATTGCATTCATAGCATAATTCCTACTTTATAGTTTGTTTGTAAATTGTAAATGTTGAGATCTGCAGAGAGAAAATGCTTCGTCTTTTAGACCTCTTTTGTACAAATTGTTAAACAAACATCTTGTAAAAAAATGTAATTTATAATAAAATTTCAAATTTCAACCAACAGTAAAAGAAAGGGGGGGAAAAAAGAAAAAAACCCCAAAATATGTTGTGGTACAAGTACTTTGTGGTTAACAAATTGCATTCTTTTGCCCTTTTTTCTAAAGTAATTCTGTCCTCTTATTATTGTTTCTTATGAGGCCAGTTATTATTATTTTGTTTTCTTCTTTCTTTTAAAGCTTGTTGTAAACAACATGCTGTAAACATCAAATGCACAGGCATAAGATTTGGCTCCGTCAAACAACCTTAACCCCCTGCAGTTATACGTGTCTTGCTAATGGAAGCTGAATGGGTAATTTAAAGTGTTTTTAATTCCAGAAGGAGCCAAAAAGGCATAATCTGGGTTATACAGAGTGAACATTACTGTTTCTTTTATTTGGCAATCTGATGATACAGAGACAGCTTGCTAGCTACTGGCAGTTTTTTGCAGGTTTTAGTTGTCTAAAACAGCTTGTTTTCCAATTGATAGGGTTTTCTTTGGTTTGAGAAAATTCTAGATAGGTTCAGGGTTGACCCATCTTGTTTATTGCATAGTGTGAATAGGTAGTGTTCACAAGATCAGGATTTTTTTTTTTTCCTGTTAGATTCTAAAAGCCTTGTTATTGTGTTGTTGGTAACTTAATGTAATTTGAAAGTTTTTCTCTTTCTTCTTCCCGGCTGCAAATAGTAAGCAATTAACACATTTGTGATGGTCCCTTCGCTTCAGCAGAGGGGTTATTTGCTTTATTTTTTAATCTGTCTAGAAGCATAAATGTCTGTCACTTGATGTACAATGTTTTGTTAGGTTTAACAAAATAACTCCTCCTGTAAAGCCATATTTTTAATAATTGGTTATATGGCTTTAATTCACACCTCTTCATTATAAAGCAATTATTCTGGTTATTTAGAACATTAATAACAAGAGTCGTTGTCATGAAAAGCAGTGTATGAAGAGCTCTTTTATCTCCCAAACTCCAGCCCAAAGTCACCTATGTGACTACATATATGTGCAGCCTACACTGTCCCTCTGAGTGGTGAGAGGTAAATTGCAACTGATATGGTTTGGAATGGCTAAATGCAATGTAGGGTAAAACTGCAGCCACAATACCCCATGCTGGCAAAATTAGTGGATTTTTGATTTGGATTGTGCTCTTTTGTTTTGTGTTACTGCTATCAGTGCACAGTAGTTTCTGTGATGCCTGACTACTGTTGTACTTTCTTCTGTGATCTCCTGGCCATTCTGGTTTTAACTTTTTATAAAGGTGTTTGCTTAATCTAAAAATGTGTGAAAGTGATGTCGCTGGCTCAGTAGATTTGGTTTACATTTATCTGATAAGTCATCTTTAGTATTATCTCCAAGGATGTGTTACCTCTAAGTTTCATGTGTCAAGAAGAGGATAAAATGTGTTCTCTTCCTTTCAGAGTATTTTCAGCAGTTTTGTTTCCATTAGTTTTTCTGCTTCATAGAAGGCTACTAAATTTGACATGCAGACACCTTCTTTTCGTAGAAATGCATGACACTTTAATTTTTTAAGTGATTGCATATGATATGAATTTTTTAATAAATGCATAGCTCTCTGCAGCACCAACTTTATTCACTTTAAAAAAGCATTAGATTAACTACCATTGTAAATCAATTTTGTCAGCTCCTCGATATTTCCTTCATTGGCTTACTTTTTGATACGGATGTCTTAATATTTTAGAGAATCTTCTGAAATCCACAGAGGCACATTAGATGCAGGATGCCTAACATGATTCTTCTAAAATTTTGAAGACTTGTTTACAGCTATTGTAATTTTAAACACTAATGGGGTTGAGGGAAGATTGGATGTTAGAATATTCTGGTGTTCTAGGCTGGCAGCAATTGCCCTTATCTAAAACATCACTCAGCTCTTGTCCACATTAAAAACGTTGAGAAAAACGTTTAATTTTAGTTATTGATTCACTTGAGGTCATGCTTTTGGACATGGATTTACCAATTTCGGTGCAGATGCTCAGTACCTGTTAATTTTCACACCTTTGTACTGTATGCCAAACACACGAAGACTGTGAATATTGACTAAATGTTGTGCAATATGTAAAGCATTTCTGTTTATCTGATCATGTGCTGTATCCTTCCTTTTACTCCCACAATTTACAGTTTCTGTTTTGGGGAGGCAGTTTTGGTTATGATAGTTTAGTATGCAGAGACTAAATAAATTTAAACACTTCAAAAAATTAAAGCAATTGGTAAGTTGCACCACATGTGTTGCACTTTATCTTGTTTTAAACATTGGGCTTCTTCTCTTCACAGTTGCTGTGGTTCAGAGGTTTCACTTCCTATTTTTTTCCACCTTTCTGAACTAGGCTGCCCCCAAGTTTTCTTTGCTCTCTGAAATGGTACATGTCATTCCCTCCCCATTTTTCCTCTCATATATAGCACACACTCTCTTTTCTCATTGCCTCTCCCCATCCCTCATACAATCTCTGGCACTTGCCATCACCCACATTAGTTTGCATAGAAAATTTGTATCCAACACCTTGGTTATGTGCTTCTTTACTCCCCATACTTAATTTGGCCTTGATTTGAGATGTTGGACATACCATCTTTTCCTACTCAGCTTTTTCTATCCATGCCTTCTCTTTCTCTGCATCAGTCCCTGTTGCATTTTAAACCCCCATGCACCTATTTTCAGGCAGAGTTTATAGCTAGGGCCCTTGTCCTTCACTCAGTGGTAATAACTGGCCTGTTACCATCGGGCTCAGACTTCACCACCAGTTATTAAACATGTAACTATATTTTTTTACAGAATGACTTGTATAACCGTCTCCAGTTCCTCTCTGAAACTCTCACTTTTGTGTAATATTTATATAAAAAGCAACCTTGAAAACAATTCAATTGTCAGTGTGCTGTGACAGTTTCAGAATGTACATTGTGTCTTTCTTGGTTTTCTCTTGCTTTCAATTTCCATTTAATCTGGTTGAAGGCAGGTATAATTTATTGCCTGTTTTTGTATAACATCAAATGGTCCATAATTAGGGCTGCTAAACAGAATGATAGCATAAGCAATATACCCATGTGTATATCTTTTATTAAAAACCTTTAAGACATTGGTAAAGATACTGAGATAAGGGTAGTGAGATAGGAGATCTATTGAAATAAGTATTTTGATTTACTGTATTTGCTGAAGTTTTGATTAACCAACAGAATAGAAGGACCTTGGGGCTCTTCTGAACTGTTCCTCTAAGCCATCTCCCTCTAAATTAATGGATTTTAGGATGGATTTTTTTACACTAATGAAGATTTTAATTTGTGCTGGGTTTTCACAGGTATTTATCACAACCTGCTGTGATGATGTGATATACCACAGGGGTTATTTTGGAAAATGAATAAATGAACCAAGTCCAGTTCTCTAATTCCAATGTCTATATGCCTAGAAATTTCAGTCTTCTAGATTTGGATCATATGCATATAAAGGAATTATATTATAGCATAAGATTATAGCATATAAAGGAATGATTATTACTGACACATCAAGGTTCCTAACACTCAATATTTTTAAGCTTATGAAGATGCAATGAAATTGATCATCATTTCTAGTTTTACACTGGGACCTGCTAACATGATCCTTGTTTCTATCAGCTTTTTTTAACCACAAAGTGCCCATAAATTTTAAACTGGCCTTCTCCAAATGATAGTATCTTCTTTCATATTTTTTTTCAGACTGTTTGAAATAAGAAAACAAGTTTAATCAAACTATTAAAATTCAGTGGCTAGCTTTTTTGTTTGTCTGTTTGTTTGTTTATTTGTTTGTTTTTTGCAGGAGGAGAGGGGAGGTACATAATATAAAGACTTTTTTGTGTATAAAATGAGGAAAAATGATCTATTTTGTATTCTTGATTTAAAAATTATTAGAAACTGGCTGCAGTGCAGAGCATATATTATATATAGAATAAAATAAGATTATTTTTTTCCTAGTCATAACTCTTAATATACTTGTTGCATGTTGTGCAAGATTATACAGCTACACTCTATCTGCATTAGAAATCCCCTGATATCCATATTGCATAAAACTTCATTATGTTAAAACATTTAACATTTTCTTTTATTTCCTTTTAATATTCTGCTTTCTTTAAATGTAATTTGCCTATTAAAAGAATACCTTTTAAAAAAAACATTGCTTCTTTATATAAAATTCATTTGTACACCTCTCCTGCCAGTATTTTGAATCCTGTTTTGAGGTTATGAAAGGCAAACCCTCTTTCTTACTCACATTCTATTAAGAATTATAATACTGCTGTCAGCAGAATGGAATCCTAAAGAAGAAGTTTGGTACCAAAAGTCTCTTTTATAACACATTTTTTATAACATATAAATATGAGTCAATGGAATGAAGACATGATTAATGCTACTGAATTTATAGATAACCCTAACTTAGCATGCAGCACATAAGAAGGAAGAAAAGTTTTTTGCCAGTTGGAAGTATATCACTAGATCTATGAAGGCCTGAGAAACAAATTTTTAAAATGCCGAAAAGCTCCATCAATTACAGGGTCTGGTGTAATTAATGCTGACATATATAGCTGCATTTTAGTGCTTCTCAGCAAGAAAAAAGGAGACAAGCAGTGACTTATAAGGTAGAGGAACAATTGTGATCTGCAAAACAACACAGCGAATTGATCTAAGCTGATTAAATTGCAAAAGTTAACTTTTAGAACTTGAGCTGTTACTTAATTATACAAAAGCAAAATGATCACTTTAAAATTAATAGATATTTTGCATTTACAGTGCTAACCGTGCTCAGGATGATAATAAGGAATTCAAATAGATTACAGAATATGTCTGAGTTGCCAATGCTACAAGGTGAAAGATCTGGTGCCTGGGTGCATTGAGTGAGGCAAGGAGAGTAAATATCTCACATGTCTGTGTAAGACTGAGGGACATACAGACAAGCTGAATATGTGCACCAAGAAACTGAGTTGAGGCTGAAGGGAATCTGGAGCAGAACTGCTATAACCACTGAAATGCATCTGTGTAAGGACACAGACCTGAGCTGTGGGGGAAAGGAAGGCTCAAGAGGGATGTGGTGTTTATTGAGATGTAAACTTCAAAGAAGGAAAGTAACTCAGCTGATATAAGAACAGATAAGAGAAAATATCTGTAAGCAATGTGTGATAGGGATTAGGAGAACATTTCTGACCCTCAGACCTACAGTGTACTAACAGCAGGAATATTGATTGGTCTGTTTTTATAAAAAATATTAGGTAATGCCAGCCATTTGTAAAGGTGATATACAACTCATTTGCTCTTGATAGCTATTCTGTTGCCCTAGAAATTTACCTTTTATCCTGTTCTCATGTTCTTGACTGTGCTTATCATGGGGGAAGCAGTCATAACACCAGAGACAAAGTAATGATTTCTCCCAGCCTTTATTTTCTGGGGGTGGTAACAATGTCCTTACACTGCACCTGCACTTCCACACTGAAAAAGGCACACTTATTGTGAGAAAAGGTATTGTTTGTTCAGTAATTTTTCTGGGAAAGATGGATTTGGAATAAGCATAACTTTTAACCCACACAGTTCTTGTAAAAGAGGGCAGGTGTGATCGAAAGGAGGAAGAGAAAGGAATGGCCTAGATAAGAGTTTCTTTTAAGCAAATGAAAATGAAGCAAAGAGGTCCTTGTGCTGGGTCTGCCAGGTATACCTTTTGAAAAATGCAAGCTTTATGGAAGCATTCTCTGGGCTTGCATTGGCAAGGTTGTGACACACTTGTCTTGAATTAAATTTGGCACAAACAGATTTACAGACCACTGGGAACAAAATAACTGCTTCAGAAGGCTGGAAACACTTCCCTTGTGGACAAAACTAAAGCAGTTGGTGAGAAGCAATATATGTTTCCTAGTTTCCTTCTAAATTGCTCAATACTGGCTGTTGCTGGAGGCAAGACATTGGACTTGATGTATAAATGGTGCAATTTAGTACTGGAGATCCTATTAGTCAATTTACTTTAAACTGAAGTACTATAAAAACATGTAAGAACGAGCTATGTCATAGAAAAAGACTGTAAGAAAGTGTACTGCTGAAGTTGTTCTTGTATAAAAAGTAGAAAATGAAATACTGCACAATGATCTGGATTTATGCCTTACAAATACAGAATTAGGTTGAGGAAATGTAAATAAATTTCATATACCCTTCCTTTACCACTGAAGAAATGTTTAGTGTCTCTGAAAGATTGGTTTAAGGGTATTAAAACAGGGAAATACCCTTTAGTTCAGTCACTAAACTGTGCTTACCTGGATCTAAGATTGCATTGTCCAGTGGGTGATCTGCGCATGTTGTTGCCCTCTTGTAGCATATTTAAATGCCATTAGGTTTTGGTAGCCCATGCCCTGCAAGGGTTTTTTTAAAGATCCTAATCTACTAGTCGCTACTTAGCAAAGTGTGCTTTTAAAATATTACTTTGTACACTGATTGCACTGAATGGGTTAGTGAAACACATTTGTGTTATTAAAGTTAATGACCCATTTCATTAGTAGAGATAATGAAGAAAATCTAAAGGGAGATTCCCTGTTTTAATTGGAGGGCTGTACAGCCAAAAGGAGATTAGTATCATTATGCTAGAAATGTTGGTAGCTACAGGCCTTAGACAGAAAACATCTATGCTTTGCACATTAGTAAACCTTTTGTCATGTACCTGTTATATTTTCAGATTGCTTGAAATCAATACTTCAAGTGCAGTTTTTAATTTGCTGTCTTCAATTAAAGGAAAAGATGACCTTGCTTTTTATTTTGTGCTAAACAGTTGCTTCTGTTGCTAGGAGGAATAGCAGCACTTGCCTGTGATTTGGGACTCAGTAAAAACTAAACAAAAAATCATACAGACATGGAATTTCTCTTCTACCCCCAGGAATCCCATTCTGCATTTATGTGTGTGTGCCTCCAGGTTGCAATTCTCTCCAAAGCCCAGTGGTCCAAAGTGGAGCACTATCTCATGAAGGAGCACAGCACTGAGTTTGGGCAGGACTTCCTCTGCTGTCAGTAACTTGTGAATGGATACTATTTAGGGCCTGAGCAGCTGATTTTGTTCAATTACAGACTATTATCTTTTATATACATATGGTATCAGCATTATATGTTGTGAGTTCAGTGGTAAAATAACTATTTGAAACGTGGAAATTTGCATTATCTGAGAGCATTAGCCAGTTTGCAAATTCCTATTCATGGCAGCCTGGCTCCTATCCAGAGAAAACTTTTCTTTCCCCCAATTCTGTTGTTGGTGATACTCTGAGTTCAGGCAGATTCTGCTCTTTTGTGACTTCCCCCTTATGCTTTTACAAGTTGGCTTCAAGCTTTTCAGAGAAAAGTTTGCTTTATCCTCTTCTTCCTTATAGGCGACTATGCTTCTTTAGTGAACTGTGAAAGGGGAGGGTGAGGAGGAGTGGATGTAGCACATGTTTCTGTGTTCCCAATGCTTTCTCTGTCCCATTAGAGAAGCTCTCAAGAAGTACATTGTGCTATCTTGGCATAGAGTGCAGATTGATGCCTTCCTGTGAATGCTGTATTTTGTAACAGCTCCTTGATTGTTATTTAGAGGTGTCTCCTTCTACAGGGGCCGTGTTTGATTTGAAGCCAGCTGTGGCATGAGAGACTCCTTCGGTCACTGCCTTTTCACAGACAGACTCCGATGAGAGCCGGTTCCCATGACGCTGCAGCCTGAATCAGTGTCAGGGGGCTGGGGGTACATGTGAGGCATTCCTGGAATGGAATCAGACCCTCTTCTCAGTTGAAAGGGTCTTGCAACTTTGTTAATATGTTTGTTAAGAGTTTGCCCAATGATTTCCAGGGACTTAGATGTATGGAGAGGAGGGAGTTTCTCTGACTTTTTAAAGACAACTTTTGTATCACACCTTATTCTGGTAGTAGTTTGGTAATTGGCAAGATTTTTAGCTAATCTGCTGTGTGAAGTTACCTTGGGTGGGTTAGACAATACTCTAAAAGTTGACAAGTAGGATAGGATTTTTCTTTTCCTAATGTGTTTCTTTAAATGTGTTGGTTTAGTGTGTAAGTTCTGTGACATTTCTGTTACAGAATAATTGCAGATTCGTCCATTCTTACAAATACTCTGATAGAAGAGGTCTCCAATTACATCCATGCCACAACCTCTCTTTTATTTTTAATTCTGCATGCAGCCATTTTCAAATGTCAAGTGAACTGCCATCTCTTGTATTATGTTTCCTCCAAGCAACCTGCAAACAAAACTTCTTTAAGTTTTCATAATCAAATCCCGATTTTATGCAAACCCCAGAATATTAATAAAGTCAGACTGTTAAATTGTAACCTCATCATATAGAATGAGATCTGTTAAATCAAGCTATGTATATTTATATTGTTTTGATTTTTTTCCCATTGTTTTATCATGTTTCATGCAATTTTTCCCTTTACTGAAAAAAAAGAGCACTATAAATAAAGTATTTTACTTGATAAACATAAAGAAAAACAGTTTATTTCAAAATCAGTATTTGAATTTTGCTTTTCAGCAGTCATTAGTTTAAGGAGTAGAAGTTTGATGGTCTGTCTCTTAAATCTACTGCCATGTTGACAATATGCCTATAGAGTAATCTTGTAATTGAAACTGCTTAATGAAAAGGTACTTAATTTCTCTGAAAGTTATCATGCAATCTTGTTATCACACAAAATGATTAGTCACCAATCTTACCTGAATAACAGATCTAAGACCAGTACCCAGTGTTGCAGACTGCAATTTCCAGAAATCCTTGATAAGAGTTTTCTAAGATGCACTGCATTTTGTGTTCAGCACAATTCTCTTAGGATACAGCATTAACCATGGTACATCCTTTACCTGCATGTGCTGGTCTGTGTACAAGGAGGTCTTTCACTTTAAACTGCCTAACAGAGGGTTGCAGGCAAAAATAATAAAATAATTTAAATTTAATATTCAGAAGATCTAACATTTTTTATGTTCTTCAGATAACATACTGCTGACAGAGAGGAAAATGGGGAGTAAGAACATGTAGACCATAGAGTTACCCTTGCCATAAAAATGTACTTCTTATCCTTCAAAGGAAATAATAAAAAATAAATGTGAAAAACCAGATAAGGGATTTGGAGCTTCTGTTGATGTGTAACATGACAGAAAAAGAGAAAAATGTTTGGACAAATAAAATGAAAAAGTGGGAGACTTTTCATGTTAGAAACAATTTTTATGCTGCAGTGTCTTTACTTAAGCTGTGAAGTGACAGATCCTTAATGAAACCAACATGTAATTAGTAATTCCTCCTAATGAAATATTTTTGAAGAGGTATTCAATGACATATTTTGGGTCTTCATCAATTGTCAGTTATAGATGAGATTAAGACTCTCACTGCGGGCAGTGCTGGCATATTACATCCATCGGTGACTGCCTTTACCCTCTTACAAATATCTGATATGAGCAGAGACAGGTTATTGGAGTTCAGTAAACATGTTTTCTGATTTGATGATAATTCTTTTATTTCTGAAGGGAAAATACTGTGTCTGGGGGCATGTATATGAGTTTCATAGGAGAGATGAATTTGTGTTGTGCTCTGCAGAGGAGATTTTCATTTATGTCTGCCCAAATCATTCTGAAGCTGTCTTTAAACTGTTTCTCTCACGGTCTGGATCTCCCTTTTACCTCTGTGCCATCTGTTTTAACTCTGCATAAGAATTTCTCAGAATTTACTTACAAACACAAAGACTTACAATTTTTTTTTTTGTTGTTATAAAATTGAAAATATTCAAATCTGTAATCTTGTATTGAAACTTTAATTTTGTAATCTTTTCTGGTTCTCTTTCTTTCTTATTTTGCTCATGTTTTTGCAGGTATTTCAGTTCAATCACAATCTTTTCTTCTTAAGAAATTGAAAAAAACTGAGTTTCAGGGATTTTTCATTAGTTAGGAGCCATTCTCTTTTTCCCACTCCTCTGTCTTTAGAAGTTGTTGTCAAATATAAGAAAACTTTCACTGCAATGAAAAAACAAGGCTCTGAAAGATAATTAGTTTTGTGTCCATTCATAGTCAAGTGGAAAATCAAGGAGAAAAATTTAATTGCACTCATATATAGCATTTCATGAAAACTCTGTGTCTAATTACAGTGGGGAACACACAGGAGGGACACCAGAAAGAGGAGACACCTTTAAACCCTTCATCTTTGAAGAGGCCTTTTATGACCAGATATGATTCAAGCTAAGAAAAAGTCTCCTGGCAAGTTATACCCCATTAAATATGTCATTGGTGAGTAGGTTGCCTGTGAAGCATTTGTCAAAACATACGTATTCTGCCTAATTATTAATAGAAAGTGTATTTTTTCAGTTTTTTTTTTTTTTTTTTTTTAATTAACAATCTTCAAT
>VZTX01030094.1:410834-422624 GCA_013400915.1 Pardalotus punctatus | reverse complement strand
TAAAATTGCTTGGCAACTTGAATACTTAGTGTAACACAATGATTTCACGTGCCCTGCTCTCAGCTGAAGAGTCTGGATGGACCACACGGTTAAAGCAAAATGATACTGGACTTCTATATTTTGTCCCACATATCATCCACAGGAAATTATTCTTCCCTTTTACGCATTTGTTATGGGATTCTCATGTGTTGCTATAAAAATGGTAGTATATATGCTTCTTATTCTGGGAAGCGTAACACAAAACAGCTGCATGGAGCACCAGAGCAAAATAAACTTTACAGCAACCACCAAAAAACCCCCTCAATTGCCTCTCAGAAATCTCTCTTGGGAGAAAAACTTCTACCTCTTACCATTGACCATCATTCTGGAACTAACACAAATGCTTTTAGCAATAATATCTGAAAAGTAAATATATATTAGCAGTTATATTCTTCATGAAGAACCCTTCCCCCCCCCCTTTTTTTTTTTTTCCATATGAAACAATTACAAATTTTTCAGGCTCTCTTGAGATAAATCATGGGTTTTTTTCTGAGCGTTTTTGGATCTAAGTACAAGATAGCTGTGCATTCATAAAATTGTCATCTACATCACCATTCTAGTTGCTGAAATTATGTGGACATTTCTACTGTTCTTTAGACATTTCAATTCTGTTTGTCAGGTTAGGGAACTAACTGACTATTTAAGTAAGAGTCTGCTGGGAAGCCTAAAATTTGAACAAAATGATCAGAAAACCTGAGGTCACTGATAAAAAATTCTGAGATTTAATTCTTGGAACTACCACTGAAGTCTCTTAATCTCAGCAAATATTTACATGGACTGACTTCCAAGTGTTCATAAATAGAAAAAGCTTTTGTAGAGCCACTGTTGTACTTCATAGAGATAAATGCATAAATAGAATACATTAAATGTCCATAACTCAGTGTTTCTTTGACAGCGTGAAATGCATTGCATTGGAGGAAAGGGTCTTAACAGATCTTGAGACTGAATTTGTAATTGTAAATAACTGCAAGCGTGCTGTGTATGTACTGGGTTTGAATGACAGATAAAGAGAAATGTCACATATGCCATCTTGAAAAATTTTTAGCAGAGCTTTTTTTTTCAATACCCAATTCAGTTTATGGACTTCCCTATTTATTCCCATGCTCTCATTGTATTACCTTGGCCTCTGGGCTACCTGCATAGTATTTAACCTTTTTGACAATTTCCTGTGTTGCTTTTGTTCTAGTGCAGATATTTCAGCCAAACGATCTTTGATACGTAGTGGACAGACAGAAATTTACTTGAAAATGATGCAGAGCAAGATGCATGAGTCTTTGCTAATATATGCTTTTGTTTCTCCTTTTGGTAACTGAGAGACTTGTTTAGTAGTCAGGGAGATGTTAACTGTCCTTTCAGACACAGCTCGTTTTAGAGCTTTGGAAATATACCAGTAATGCTGTTGAGCTACCTGTGTTCATCTCTGGAGTGGAAAAGCTCAACCTGTACAGTCACTTAAAAAAGAAATTGTAACTCCAAACCCAAGTTTTGTCTCAGAAGGAGTGACTGAAATGACAGTAAGGAAGGCAAGAAGAAAGACTGCAGGCCCAAAAGAATTAAAATGGCTAAGTACAAAGGTTGTCATCAGTCAGATTCATGGGAATCACTGTTGTGTGAACTCCTCATAACTTGGCTGATTTACCCTTCAACCCGAATTCATCTGCAAGGACTGAAGTGAGAAAGTAGAGAGGCTTATATGAACTCATAGCTCACATTACCAAAATTATTAGTTTATCCAGCTGTAATTAGGGAACAAAATTTTTACATTATAAGCTTGACCATCTGCCATTTATGTCTTAATATTTCACCAGTTTTAGAATGAAGAATTTTGTATGCAGAGTTTTACCACCTTCTCAATAAATAAAGAGGCACATCAATGACAGTACCACTGGAAAACCCATTTGAATGTGCCTAACTTCATCACAATTTGATGTGACATTAGTAGCTATGAATTACTGGAAGGGTATTTGCAAGATGAGGAATTCTGCTGGTCCAGATGGGATGTAGATTAAATGGCCAAGTTCATTCCCCAGTTGGGAGCTCCAGAGAGACTCTGAAAGAAAATCACTTACCAATTACAGTACTACACTGAAAACATTCATTCCCTTAGTTAATAAGGACAAAGGGACACATCAAAGCTGCTGAAGGATAGTTATGAGGAGACAGGGTGTAGCAGAATGTGTCTCCTCAGATGCTGCTTGTTTTCCTTTCCAAGCTGCCATGCTGGAGAGCAGGTGCTACTGCTCGGGAAATCTCTACAGCAGAAACATTGGCTCTGGCCTTTGGGACCACCAAATGATTTTGTCATCCTGACATCTGAAACCCCTGAATGCACCCTTTGTCCTATTGCATCCTTTTCACAGGGCAGAAAATCAGGTTATGTGTCATGCTCAGAGAACTGGAGGAGGACATGTGCTTAAATGACAACTGTTTTAGTGACTGGATAATAATGTGCACCGTGACCAGCCAACAAGACAGATACTAGGGTATTTGCATCACTGTAATTCATTTGTGCTTCTCCACAAAGCTGAACAGAACCCGTCTCTTACATGCAACCTAAACTTTTTTTCAGTTAACAAAAATAACTGTGGATAATGTCAGCTTACTAATGGGTCTAAAGATAGAATTTCTTTTGCCTGTTTGACAGACTTGATTCTTCTGCATAAATCCACGTCTTGCCTGGCTATGCCTGGAGGCAGATATACTGCTCCATGGGATTCTTCACTTCTGTTGATGGGTGCTGTTCTGCCAACACATTAAGCTGTTTCTGTAGATAAATCATGCACAAATAAAAGAGCATATGTAAAATCTTAGTCCTGTTTCAGCGTATGAAGCATTATTTCTAAAATAAGAACCCCTTTCCTCCTACGCTGAATCTTTGGATATCATTTGGGTCTGAAGCAGTTGCATATTTCATTTTAATAAATATTCCTGAAGGAAGAGCCAGACACTTCCTCGTTCGTTTAATTTTAGTCACTGTGGCAACGTCTCTTGAAGGGAGACATTGGAACAATTTACCTCTGCTGGCATCCCACAGCAGTTGGTGCTCCTGAGTGAAGTATTTAAAGTCTCCAGGGAGTGGTGAGATGCAACTCACATGGCTCGTGGAAGCTGCTGCCAGGT
The DNA here is from genome assembly GCA_013400915.1 of Pardalotus punctatus. Taxonomy (NCBI): domain Eukaryota; kingdom Metazoa; phylum Chordata; class Aves; order Passeriformes; family Pardalotidae; genus Pardalotus; species Pardalotus punctatus. The sequence goes on along the minus strand of VZTX01030094.1, from coordinate 419,465 downwards.
CTCAGTCCTTCACAGGGAATTTACAGAGGCTTACCAGTCAGCTGCCTGAAAAAGCAAGATGGAGCAAAAGCCCACCAGCACCCTCGGACAGCCAGCTGGCCCCTCTGTCCACCTGCAGAAGAAACTAAATCGAGAAGTAATAGGCTAAGCTGCTCCAGTAAAACTAGGTTTATTAGGTAAATTATTTCTGAGGGAGTTAAGCAGTGTCAGAAAGTATTGTACTTCCATATAAAAAACATAGTGACATGTGCAACTGGCCCTCAGCATGGAATGAGAAAAATTAATGATTTCTCTCCACTGTTGTTTTCATCAGACACCATCTCCTTGGTTTGAAGACCTACCCTAGACGCAAGGGTAATAAAGCAATAAAGCCCTCCTGACCCTCCCCAGGACATGGATTCATTGCACAGATATGTGATCCATGCATTTTTGGCAGTTTGTGTTTTCCTGTAGTCTGGAGAATGTGTTGGATCAAAGAGATGCTTGGTTTACAGGCATTCTTGCTCTGACAGCTTCTACTATCATGCAAAGCTTTTGTAAAACAAGCTAGATGTTAAAAGGGGTAAAACGTGTTGAACAACATATTTTGAATGAACAAAAGAAGTTACAGTGGTCATAGTGTGTGCTCTTTTTATGGTTAGTTGACATGCCATAAATGGAATATTTTGATGAGGAGAAGAAATCTTTGTTCCATTAGGATTTAATGAGCAATTAAACATTCCTTAACTCTCTTTAAATGAAATAAAAACTTGCAACAACTGCAGAAATCAGAAAAATATATATCCAAAGACTTGTTAACAGTTTCTATTACTCTTAGTGATTTTGAATCAGGATACTACACAAACTTCAGAAACATAGATATTTAAATGACACTACTTTACAGACCTGATGATATATAAAGACATTATTGTTGGGGTGACAAAGATTTTACATCAGGTTAAGCTGAAAAGGAAAGATTTTGTCTTGGTTTTCTTGTACAATATTAATATGTGAAATGCAAATTCATATGCAAAGCATCTAATGGAGTATTACAGTGTAGCTGATGTAAGACAATACTGTTAAATCCATACAGGATATTGAACACAGGCAAATGTAAAAAAAAATCCAACAACCCAAAATTTATGTAGAGTTATAGGCTCTGCAGGTATTTGATCCAAAGCTCAGTGTTTCTCCATTGCATGCAAAAGACTTCAGTCTTAGCCTTCACAGAGTGTCCTAAGTATATCTGAAATCCTGCAGTGATGTAAATACATTGTTAAAGTTCTCTTTCTGTCTCTTGCTTGTTAAAATCTTAACTTGAACTATATGGTTTTTTTTTTGTTTTCTGAAGAGTGGGAGGATGATTTAATTTTCAAATAAATTTTTGTATGTCAGCTATAAAAATTCTAAGAATTTCAGCTTCTGTATGTTTGCAGTAAGTGGCCTAGTTCGCTGTAGAAAGAGGTTAAAATTAGCCTTCATAAGAAAATCTGTTTTCATCTCATGGAATATCGTTTAGCCCATGTCTTTTTGTATTTCATAAAGTGTCTGTCTCTTCGTGCTTAAAAAGCTGGTGTTGTTTTGCTTAGCTTTGATCAAGTCACGCTCATTCAGATCATGACAGCCTTAATTACATCCAGAGATACGGTAACAAGGAAGGCTTTTTTCTGCCTGGTGTACTTAGTATCTTATAGTATATCATTGATCCAGATTTTTAAATATTATGTATTCTTTTGTTTGTAAAAAATGATCAACTGATATAAAATGAAGGTAGGTGTTTTTTTGTTTTTTTCCTTTTTAACACATCTCTATATTAGCATTCTGAGATAAGTAGAGCTGTGTGGTATTTTCACACTTTATGGTTAAAAATTACACATGCACTGTAAGAAGTCTCAGCTCACAATTTCTGTCTGCCCCATGTGACTTTTTATGACATGCAACTTGATAAGTTTATGCTGATCATATTCTTGGTTAGTTTCACTAACTATATTCCACCATTGTTATGGCTAAGGCTTGCTTTCTGCATGCTTCAAAATAATGACACACTGCATTCTTTATTCTTCTTTTTAGGAAAGCTGTAACTGCATAGGGAGAGGATTTGTGTGCTTATGCAAACACATGATTGCCTGAGAGCTTCGTGAGCTGTGTCAGAAACCATAAAAATAATTACTCTTTTTTACTGGATCAGATTTCAGCACAGGTATATTACTGTCTATGTGGTCCAGTGACCTGCAGGAGATGGAAAATATTACTTTCAGATTTGCTTTTAAAATAAATTGCTTTTGATTGTTCAAATCCAAGTATAAAAAATTTAATGGAGAACAGATCATAAGATATTTCTGCAGAAGACCTCCCTTCTGAACAAACACTACTGTTTATTTATTTTCTCTGAATTTGAGCAGTGTTTAAGCCCAAGATTAGATCTTGTTTTGCATGGACATGTATATCAATGACAACTCAGAAGGTGCTTTTTATTTTCCCCCTGTGTAGCTATCACAAATTCATAGAATATTTGTTTGTGGAGGCTTCACCCCAGTCATTACATTGTTGTAAGTGAGAAGAACAGGTCAGAGACAGTTTTTATTCAGCCCATGAACAGTGGAACTGCCAGGCAGGGAAACTGGTCTGTGCTTAGCAGTGGTCAGTCCGGATTACGTTCCCATGAAGGAAGGAAAATGCCATTTGGTTTTCTTGGACATAGAAAAACTGTATGCAGAGGCTTATTTTATGCACACAAAAGTAGTAGAAGAAATGCTGAAAAGTCAGATATTTTCCCTGTCTTTTAGCTAGGTAAGATGTGATTGTTGAGTACTTGCACTTGCCCACTCACTTCCAGTCTAACAGTAATTTCCAACCTCATCTATACTGCAATAAACTGTAGAGGCCTCAACAATATTTGAAGTTTATTTTCATATTCATTATACAAATAAATAAGGGAGGTAAAAAGACTTTGCTTAAAGGAGAACACAGGTTTCATGGTCTAAATTTAATTTTCCTCTGCACAATAAAAACTAGGGTCACAGGTATTGTCCATAATGCAAAAGAAGAAAGCTGACAATCCCTTTAGGACACAGGCAATACCTCTGTGAAAGTATATGGCAAGGAACTTTGAGAATCATGTTCCCTCCATCATTTAATAGGTTGCTCCTTACCTATATAATATAGAGCAAGTGCATTTATATGCACAATGATTGTTTTCAGCTTTCCATCTTCATCCCCATAAGTCAGGAAAACTCACTGCATATGCATGAATTTCAGTCCTGTTCAGGTGTCTTGGCTGACTGGAGATGGTAAAAGAACTGGGTTCTTCACCTGCAGTGTCATCATTCCACGACAGACAAAACATAAGCCAGCTGAAAACAGTTTGTTTTGAAGAGGGTCAGTTACATTAGCAGCATGCCAGGTAGGAAATATCACTTTATTTTATGCTTGGCATATTTTAAGTTTTGAAGATTTCATTAATTTCAGTGACAACACAGAAACATTCCAGGACATGGCCATGCTGTAGCAGTGGTAGGGTTTACTGTTAAACATAATTTTACTGAAGAAATTATGATGCACTGGGGAGATATGAACTTTCCTGCAGACGTTGCTAAGAGGTTAGATTTGGAGCAGGGCTTGTTGTTGAACAGAAGTTCAGGAAAACAAAAGAGTTTCATAATCACCTTTTTAGTTGTTAGGCAAGCAATTACATGACCAAGTTGTTTTTTTTTTTTTTTCCCTTTTGCTTTGAGGTAGGGTTGGGGAGGTCGAGATGTTTTACATTATGTGAAGTGCTTCTGGCATTAAGCTATTAGGGAGACCAAGATTGGTTTACCCACTAGGTCATGATAAGTGAATGCAGATGCAAAGACTATGTCAATTGTGTCAATGGTGAATGCTTTACCACACAGATTGTGAAAAATTAGAGGAGGGCAGGAAATAATTTATTTTTCTAACAACCAATTTCACATTTACAACTTGTACCTGTTGAAGCTGAAAATGCTCCCCTTGTTTTGTCCTTTCCCTGCTGGCTGTCTCTCTTCTTTATTTGACAGATATTCAACACTTGAGGCCTTAAGTTCAGATGAGTATTATTAACAGGAACCATTATGGTCCCCTGGGGATTAATTTTACATAGTGTGTGTGTGTTTTCACAATAGTTTCAAGATGCTGGAATGCAGATATATTTCTAGTAAAAAAATAGTTTAGACAGGTTGATTCATTTAGCTACCCAGCAGGGTCTGATTGCTTTTCTAAAGTTAATTCCCAGTGAGGATTTTCCCAAAAGAAATATACCACAGTAGCTATTGCTATGAATGAAAGTAGTTTTTTTTCTTATCAGAAAAATGAGTGAAAATTTAACTTTTTCCAAATTCTTTATTTAATTGCATCTTTTCATGTCTCTCATAGTGACATACATTAATCAAACAGATGTTTCCAAGATACTGTTCTTGCCATGCCCTATTTTTCAAGAACTAAAGTCCCTGAAATTTCTGAGGAAATTAAAAGTTTGTTTGCCTTGTTCAGAGTCAGGGTGTTTTTTTGGTTCAAGTTTGTTAGGTTTGGGGGGGATGTTTAGTTTCCTTGCTTGGTTGCAGCTGACAAAGCAAAAAGACTTCTTTGTCCCTCTGTTCAAGCTGTGTGTGAACTCTGGTGGAATTCTGAACAGGTAAAACAACACATAGTACATCCTGCAGATGTGCTAATAAGAAGCTCCTCTGTTGTAGACTTTCCAATAAGCAACTGTGAAACAGAGATGAAACTACGAAACATGTAAATGCTTTTACTGGAGGTGGCAGGTAAATGTTGTTTGATACTCTCAAAATAAAAAATAAATTTTACATTTTTGTACTCTCACTGAGGACTGAAATGCAGATTAAAGTTTCTTATTATTATTAGTATTATTTTAGGTTGCATCCAGGCAAAATCTAATATAAGTTTGATTGCAATGATGACTTTAATGACAGAACTGAAGGAAATTTAATAATTTTTACATATTTGTTGAGAAGTAGTTGAGAGGTTTAAACTAAAGACCGAAAAGTACTTTGAGAAAAAAGTTTCATGTAGTGTAGCCCAACCTTACTTGCAATGGAAGTGTAGGAGCTCAGAGGAGTGTGGAAAACCTTCAGGGAGGCAGGAGGTGTGAATTTGTTTACACATGCTTCTTAGTGCTTCAGTCCATCTGATGCCACTCAGACCCACCTGGATTGCAAGAGGCTCATTTGGGCTATGTAGGATTCTCCTGTCACTGTCCCAACACAGGCAGGGACAGGATTTTCAGTGGCTCAGGACAGCTCAATGCCAGGGAAAGCAATCTTTAGTGTGGCAGTTGCATGAAAAGCCACTGTGGACAATTACAAAGACAGTTTTGAGCTCCTTTTCCAATTTGATGTCTTAGGTGATACCTAACTTCTCTGAACAGCGTAAATGGTTTGCAATAGGTGTGGAGCAATTGGTCTGACAGCTGATGGCAACAGTCTGAAAGAGGCTGCAGATTCTTTCCTACCCTTCCAAATTCCTCCCTCGGTTAAGCATTATTCTAACACTTCTGTATTATAAAGACTTAAGTAGTTTTAAACGACATAATTAGAATCCTCTTCAAACAACTGTCTTTAAGCAACACTCCGTATTATTGCCTTTACTGAAAAACCATTTTGAAATTAAATATTGATTATGGTTTAATTGATTTAAATTTTTTAATTAACATGTTGTAACTGAAAGTCAGAAAGTGGCTCAAGGAACACCCTGAGTGACACTGACTTGAAATAGAATTTATTATTGGCAGAGGGTGCCAAGCCTGGGAGTAAGGTATGGTTTTTAAAAGCAATATGAAAGTTCTCTCTTTGAAATACTTCCAAGTACTTGCTAGCTAGCATGAACAACAACAACTGCTATAGCATGACATGACTAAACCTTTTTGACAGTTAGCTAGTGTATGGTGTGTTCCCTTTAATTTATTCTGATCAGTTGGATTAAAGAGGTCATTCTCAAGTAGATGCTCCTTGCAATAGCACCTTGACAGCCATATTGGTAGTGTTCTGCCTACAGTGATGTCTGTTTTGAGTTTTATTCAAGAAATTCAAAATAGATGTTCTGAGAAAGAGATGGTATCTTATTTTTAGGCTAATTTAAGATTTTCATCTCTTGGGAATTTCTATCTTGTTTCTAAATAGCAAAAAAATATTAAGGATTGAGACTTTTCTTAGATGGCAAGGTTATGTAGTTGTATAACTATAAACAATTCTCAAAATAAATATTCTTTCAATTTTTAAAACATTTGCAATGTGTGGGAACATCTCTCTTGGCTCTTTGTAGTTATCTAGCAGGCATCAGGTTGGTTTCTACCTATCAAAATCTCAACAGATTCCATGTGGAATTCTACTAAGCAGAGAAATATATATATTTTAATAGACATATCCCTTTAAATTTGAGGAAAAGTAGATGTAGTCTTAATATAAATATTAATGTAACACCTTAAGGCAAAACCAGCTCATTTTAGCAACCTTAATTAGCACCTCAGAAAGAATGCTTCCAATAAATTGTCTGGTACTGCTGTGTGAAGGGTTTCAGACAGGTGAATTTTCCCTTAGTTTCATGAGAGATAAAATAGCAGAACAGGAAAACAGGAGATAGATTTCATAGTGGGTTTAGAAGCAAGTCTCGTTTTGAGGCTGGTGAAAGAACCGTCTGGTATAATAACAAGGGAGTGTATTACCCACCAAAAAACCTGAAAATATCTTGTATGTGTAGGAATGAACTGAAATTTAGTATTGGGATACTTTATGAACTGACGAAGAAGAAAAGCTTATATTGTCTTTCCTCCCTTTAGGTACTGGAAGCTGCTATATGGTCTCCCTGGAGGTTTTTCTTTTCTTGACCAAACAATCCCAACTCTTTCAGCTGTGCTCATAGCAGAGATGTTCCTGCACTTGGGCCATTTTTGTAGTCCTTCTCTGGACTCACTCAGTCTGGTCTGTGTCTTCCCTGTGCTGGAGACCCAGACCTGGATGCAGTTCTCCCAGTGGGTTCTCACAGAAGTGGAAAAGTGGTGGAGAATAACTTAACCTGATCTGCTGGCCACACTCCTTTTTGTGCAGCCCAGGATGTGATTGACTTTCCGAATGGCAAGCACTATTGCTGTCTCGTGCAGTTTTTCATCCACCTGTACCTTCAAGTTCTATTCCACATGGCTGCTATCAATTAATTCATTCCCACAGTCTCTCTTGATAGTGGCAACTACCCTGATCCAAGAATAGGACCCTTCACTTGGCCTTGAAGAACTTCCTGAGGTTCAGGTAATTCTACCCCTAAAGTCTGTCAAAAACTCCTTCCCTCCAGCAAATCAACTGCATTACTCAGCTCAGTGTTGACTGCAAAGTCCTGTTACTGCCTTCCCTTTGGACATTGAGCTATTTACTGCAACTCTCTGGGTGTGGCCATTTGGCCGGTTCCTTATCCAACAGTTCATCGATAATTTCACCAATTTATCAGCAGGAATGCTGCAGGGGGATTGCATCAAGGGCCTTACAGAAATCTAGACAGATTACACCCACAGCTCATCCCCTGACCACTGATGAAGTTACAATAATCTTAAATGATGAACATTTCAAATTGCACATTTAAATATATAAGTCTATTAATAAACTCACAAAAAGCTTTCTTTTTGGTCAAGAATTAAAAATATAANCCCTCCCCTCCCCTCCCCTTCCTCCCTTAAGACACAACCGAGGTTCTGCCATTTGAGTATGTGTGACCACAAGCTTCACCCATATAAAATGCCAGTATTTTAAGAAACAATTAATTAAGACATAATTATATATTGCTGGCAGCTTTAGAAAACTGTAAATAGCCTGAGTGAGTCTCAGCTGAGCTAAAGGATGGCAGCAATGAGCTCATAAAAATATGTGTGTGACCCCTGNATTGACTTTCCGAATGGCAAGCACTATTGCTGTCTCGTGCAGTTTTTCATCCACCTGTACCTTCAAGTTCTATTCCACATGGCTGCTATCAATTAATTCATTCCCACAGTCTCTCTTGATAGTGGCAACTACCCTGATCCAAGAATAGGACCCTTCACTTGGCCTTGAAGAACTTCCTGAGGTTCAGGTAATTCTACCCCTAAAGTCTGTCAAAAACTCCTTCCCTCCAGCAAATCAACTGCATTACTCAGCTCAGTGTTGACTGCAAAGTCCTGTTACTGCCTTCCCTTTGGACATTGAGCTATTTACTGCAACTCTCTGGGTGTGGCCATTTGGCCGGTTCCTTATCCAACAGTTCATCGATAATTTCACCAATTTATCAGCAGGAATGCTGCAGGGGGATTGCATCAAGGGCCTTACAGAAATCTAGACAGATTACACCCACAGCTCATCCCCTGACCACTGATGAAGTTACAATAATCTTAAATGATGAACATTTCAAATTGCACATTTAAATATATAAGTCTATTAATAAACTCACAAAAAGCTTTCTTTTTGGTCAAGAATTAAAAATATAACTAAGGAAGTACAGAATATTAATCCAGTAACTTCCTTGACCAGTAGCTATGACTTGTTAGGATTTTTGGAAATGTTTGTTTTCCCTTTTTTGAAAAAGAAAGGAAATGAAGATTTCATGGAAGTTAGTCACAACTTTCACAGTGCCTTAGAATGGCATTTATTTTCTCTCTCT
>VZTX01030094.1:350112-410822 GCA_013400915.1 Pardalotus punctatus | reverse complement strand
CCCTCCCCTCCCCTCCCCTTCCTCCCTTAAGACACAACCGAGGTTCTGCCATTTGAGTATGTGTGACCACAAGCTTCACCCATATAAAATGCCAGTATTTTAAGAAACAATTAATTAAGACATAATTATATATTGCTGGCAGCTTTAGAAAACTGTAAATAGCCTGAGTGAGTCTCAGCTGAGCTAAAGGATGGCAGCAATGAGCTCATAAAAATATGTGTGTGACCCCTGCAGAGTCCCAACAGCATGGACTCTGTACAGATAGGAGTTTGGAATTTTAAAGAAGTCCTTGTATAATAAATATTTCCAGATTCTTTTGCATTTTAGTTATATGCTCTTCCTCTCTTTTGTGCATTTCAGAATGGGTCTAATTCCTGTCTTTCATTGAATTCTTGTTTAATATGTAGTCATTAGACAGGATTATTAAAAAGCCTGTGTGCTATCAAACTCACTGGCTTTGTGTGCTGTGTGTCAGTCAAAAAAGGGCCTATGTGTTTAGCAAAAGATGGAGTCAGGTACAGTCCTATAAAAATTTCAGTCCTATAAAATTTTCCATTCCATCATCATTCTTGTGTCATCCTGACCAGCAGAGGTACCCTGCCAATATTGCTCTCAGTAGTGGCCTTTAACTCATGTCCAAATCATGACGCCTGCACATTCACATCAATGATGGGATGTGACTCTAGTATTTCCATGCAAAGGGGTTGAAAGTCACCTTGCCTTGTTTGTAAAGACTAAGCTGAAATGCAGACTTTCGCTCTCAGATTTTCATATTGCATGATCTTTCCCTAACACTTCTCATGCAAATTCTTCTGCATTCTGTAAGGTGGAATGAAACAATTTAATTGTTTTAGTGATAGGCTCTGGTTTTCTTCTTTTAAGTATGTTCTTCAGTTCATTTAGGTCGTCTAGAAGGAGTATGAATTAATCTAATTTTCACGAAAATTCTTATGCAGATTTACTTGAAATCATGCCCTGTATCAAAAATTTCCTTAATGCTTGTGAGGCATGAGTCAGTATGCAGAATAAGGAATATCTTTTCCAGGATGAAAAGAAACCAATGCCATTTGGGGAAGAATAAATAATCAGAGAAATATCTCACCATCAGTCAGTCATCTAGTTTCCCAGCTGTGGTGTGAAAATCCTATAGGCATATAATTTTTAAACAGATCACTGAATACTCCCTGCTCACTCTTATCAGCTCCTTGCAGGGGAGCAGAGTGCAGACAGTACATGTAGAAGGGTTTCCTCTAAGTCTGAGGTTCTCTGCACAGGCAACCCATTTTAGTTTTTTGAGTCCTCGTTGTTTCCCTCTGCAGTTTCAACAGAAGGCTGTAAAAGTTATATATGTTGTGCTTTGCCACTAAGATGCTATTTATGCAGCCTTGCTTCTGGATAATGTCACCACAAAGTCACCATCGTGCCACAGCCCCACCAAAGAGGCAGTAGCATGCATCAGACAGCTTCCAGTTCTCATGGAGCCACACAATGCCCTGGCAACATCCCCACCTCCAGCTCTCAATATTGGCAGACGAAGAATCTCTAGGCTACTGAACACATTTTCCAGACAGTTCATACTCCGCTTGAGAAGATGCTGTTGAAGGGTTTTCCTTCTGACTGCACTTTTTACCACCACCACTGCAATGATGGTTTGTAGCAAGTTGTCTTCACTTTTTCAGTTTTCTAACACTGGTTGTCTCTATTTCCTGATGGGGAAATGCCAAACTCCATTTCTCTGTGTGTGTGTGGTTGTTTGTGTGCATGTGTGAACGAGCACCTGCCTTTTGCACATCTTCACGTGAAGCAGAGAATGGTCACGGTCTGTCAGGCCTTGTGCACACACTGCTGGGAGATGTTCCTTGATTTAGTTGCCTTGATGAAGTTTAAACACATTGGAGATTTTCCAGTGATCTGAATGAATTTGACCTGCTCTCATATTCATTTGGAACAAAAACCTATGCTAAAAAACTAAGAATAAGAGAACATTGCATAGGCTATTCTATATCTGTGTGTTTATAAGTCTGACATAGGCCGCTGAGTTTTACTGTGTTGCTTTTTCTTTGCCTTATTTATGATTTTTAAAATACTTGAAATAATTCTAAAAACATAGTTAAATGCAAAATTGTGTAAATCACTGTCCTTCCTAAAAATTTTTTATCTTTTATGTATGCCAAAGTCTAAAAATGATGTTTATTGCCACAGATAAATTCTGAAAGCTTCCAGTGAAATTTCATATCGTCATATTTAATCTTTGGGGTTGATGCCTCTCTCCTGTAAATGGTCCTAGAGTAGTTTTTCTTCTATTTGTAATGAATAAAATACAATTGTACAAAAACATTTTGAATAAAAAATATAGTTTTTACCAGACACCTCAAAACTATTTAATAGTTATAAAATATTATAAGACAAAAGTCACACTGCTACTTTCTAATTTCCAAAGGTGGGAATCAGCTAAAAATTAACATAGCTTCTTTATGCATTTTAAGTGTCACTTCATTTTGGAGAAGTAGAATGGCAGCTTTTTTTTATAAGTCTGATGTTAGACTGTAGACACACATTTCAGAGATTCTGCTTAATTTATTTATTTTTCTTCTTGAAGGACTACTAAAAAGATATTGAATTTGATCTTACAATATCAGACTTTTTTCTATTCAAGGTTACAATGTAATTAAAACAAAAAACCCCAAAAATAAGAAAAATGAACATTCTAGGTGAACATATAAAATAAAATGGTCGACATTTTTGATCACTTTATGCATTAAGCTTACAAAAACCATTCATAATTAAGTTTTCAAGAGTACACCTTATATACACCTTGTTTTTCACTGTAGAAAACTGATATATTTTGGTTTAATGTTGTGCTATTTTTCTCTTCTCATTGTTTTTTATCAAAGTAGTGCCATTAAGAAAAAGAGGCGAGAAAATGGAACAGAAAGTTTCTTTTTTTATTGAGGTATCCTCCTAAGGTAATGTTGTCCACAAAAATCAGATTTGTTACCTGGTGTGTAAGAAGCCAATGGTTTCACACTTGAGGGAGACATTGATTATTTATTTTAGTGTTTTGGAAGCATGGATGCTCAGTGGTATTTCCCAAATCAAGCACATGAACTATCAAAACTTTTTTTCCATTATAGATTTTTGCAAAAAAAGACATTAGTGTTCATTGGCAACAAGCTGCAAGTTCTTATTAATTAGTATTCTGATTTCTACTGTCTAATGATTCTCTCACCTCCCATGCTAATTAGTCTGTGTGCTGACTCTTTTGAGTCGGTGGGTTTCTTTGGTTGTCGGTCTGTGAGCTGGTGGTCACGGATCCCCCTGCAGGAATTACCTTTTGCCCAGTTGCAGCTGATTTCAGCACAGTTTTATTGGTTTCTCCCTTATCTTGGGAATTCTGCCACATATCCTTGGGGCTCATAAATTCTGCATTCTTTGTGTTCACTCTCAGTGGTACATCCTTCTTCCCAAGTTTTGTTAACCTCCCTGCAGGTCTGAGGTCACTGACATGTGTCAGGCCCTCAACCTGAACAAGGCAATTCTTCCAAAAGGTGATTTGTCTTTCTAAAACCAGCACATCACATAGAGCTTGTTAGCGGCTTTCTGCTTCATGGATTAAATCTGCTTTCTTGTTAATTGGGCTTGAAAGTATACAAAGATCAAACATCAAAGAACACCCTTTCTCAAGAAAATTTTAAATATTCCACATTTTGCAACGGTAATTAAAAAATGCCATGTTCATGAGGTAATACATAGGAAATAGCAGTACTAACTGGTTTGTTTGCATCCAGTGAATTGGATGCAATACACTTTCTTTTGCTGTTGTCATGGAATCCGTAAATATTGGCTGACCTACCCTGGTTTGTTTTTTGGCACAACTTGTTACGGATTCCAAAAACTGTCTTTCAAACCTTGATTTATGCATGAATAAGACCTAATAATTAATGGGCATATTGAAAATCAGCACATTATGTTGACAGTTAAACAGTGACAATTTTAAAATGTGCTTAACAAGGCATATTTACCACATTTTTTCTAATTTTTCCTTCTTTAAATAAAGGTTATAGCTCGATAAGCTTTACATGGCTTAAAATAAAATTTGTGAGTCCTAATATTGATAAAAAGCATATCTATAAGCATTGCTATGTGTTCACTGTGACTCCTTGCATTCAATAACCTGTTCTGATAAGATACGCAGGTTGAAAAGACATCATGTGCTATTGGGAGTGACTCTGGCAAAGCCTTGAAGTGATGTTAGCTTTGATTTGTTTTTTGGTTTTTTTTTAACTGTCATATTATTGGTAACATTTTTCAGATTGAAACTTGATGAAGGATTGATATGGAGAGGTGTTTATAAATGAAGTGAAACAAAATCATGACTTTTCTACTATTCTACGTTGGCATTTAGCTGAATTTAAAACTCATATATAACAAAGGGTTGGTTAGGGTAAGCACAATCAATTGGAAGAAACTTTACTCATTGTGTGATGTAGAATGAAGTTTATTGTGAATTCCCAAAATCATAACGAGAAAATAAGTCTGTGGATCTATATGTCTGTATGTCTGTGGATCCACAGATGGATAAATATTCTTGGGCAATAATAAGTTTACTGGTCTGCTGTGGGCTACATGAATTTATGGCTTAGTTCCAGCCATTTGAATTCCAGTCAGTTTGCTTGAATTTTCTAATACTTCACAGTTGAATCACTCTTCTAGTTCTGTGCCATATCACTTGAAAACCTGGCACAACTGTTATGTTTTCCTGAAAATTGTTGTCTGAGCAAACATAGGCAAACCCTGAAAATTGTATTCATAGCAGCCCCTACCACTTTTTTATAATTTTTTTCTTTCTTTCCAAGTCCCTAAAAACATACGCAAAACAGCACAGTGACTATAGCTTACAGGACAGGTTTTGAAAACAATGTAGTACCACAGGTGGTCAAGAGGTTGAAGTCTTTACCTTTGCTTTTACAATCACAGAATTATTTGGATTGGAAGGGACCTTATTAAAGGCCATCCAGTCCAAGCCCCTGCAATGAGCAGGGACACCTTGTTCAGGTTGCTCAGATCACTGTTCAACCTGACCTTGAAAGTTTCCAGTGATGAGAATCTACCTCTGGAAAACCCATTCCAGTGTTTCAGCACCCTCATTGTAAAAAAATCTTCTCCTGCAGTGGGAGGAACTTTGCTTCCCCAGTCCCTGTCTTTCAATCCATTCCCTTGAGGGGTGTGGGAAGAGAAGTTGCTGTTGAAGACTGAGGCATAAAATGTTGTTGAGTAGCTCAGTCTTCTCTTCATCCGTTGTTACCAGTTTGTCAGTCATGTTCATCAGAGATTGTACAAATTTTTGATCTTCCTTTCCTGTCTGACATAACTGTGGAAGTCTCCGTTAGTATTTACATCCTTTGCCATTTTCAGCTCCAGCTTCACCTTGGCCTTCTTCATCCCACCCCTACACAACTGGCACATCCTTCTACTCTTCCCAGGATACATTTCCCCTGCCTGTTTTGTATTTAGGAATGTTAGATGTTTTCATTTGCCCTCATTCTTTAATCACGGAAGATTTAAAAGTTTTTATTATTGCAGATATTTTACTCTGTGTGCTTTAATATCATCCATTAATGACTGTCTTGTTAGAACCTTTTGATATGTTTGAGGTATACTTTAATGTATCAAAATTGGAGACTAATTTTTGTCATCAATACATTTTTGCAAGAACTTAGTCTGAAAAAATGAGTACAGAGCTAGTATACATTTGAAGAAACAAAAAAAACCCCATATATTTAAAATTATCTAAAATTACTTCTTTAAAAAAAAGACCACAAAGAAATGAGTTACATAGTTTAACTACAGCCCAGCAATTCTGTCTGCAAAATACGTATTTTCATGTTAGATACTGCTGTTACCAGGGGAAGAAATGTGTTTTTTGACTGTTGAGATTGTGCAGTTTATTCCTTACACTTAAACAAAATATCAGGGATGAGAAAGTCACAATATACCTGGGGAGATTGAATCATCAAAGACCATTGCCAAAGTGAAAGATACTATAGAAATGCCAAGATAACCTGATTTTGTTCCCTTTTATGTATAATTTCATGGTCCCTGTTAAAGTCAAACTGCATGTGATTTCTTGATGACAGCTCTCACTCTCACGACGACAAGAAGGTAAATCATACATAATGTATCTGAAATTATATATTGTACATATGAATGAAGTGATACAGTGTATGTAGTACAATATATTATTTATCTCATTGTACATACACATTCATACACACCCACACACATATACACACAGAGACAAATTAAAAATCCAAGTATGTTAGCTCTTTGCCCTGTTTCAGTCTGTTCAGCTTTTCATTCCATCTTCACAACAGTTTCTAGAAAACATGGAAGGGATCCAGGTACTGAAGTATCCCAGGTATACTAGAGGGGTTGTGGCCCCTCTTTTTCCACCAGAGATTAGAGGGATATGTCTTATCCCTAATTACTGATGTGTAATGCAGGTGAGCACTTAAAAAAGTTTAAAGAAATGTGTATGGAAATTACAGCAACTGTTAAGCTTTTTAAATTCTCTGACTCTATTATTCAGCTTCCTTTTGCCAAAGTTTCCCACTTGCTTTATTGTAAGAAAAAGATATAAGTGACTTGTGAAGAGTACCTACAGCTTGTCAGGGGCATATCAGATTTTATATAGTCTTCTATGTAGCTGAAAAAAATATAATCAGAAAAATACATTTGCAGTTGTTGATACCTGGACTGATAAATGTTACTATAACAGCTTCAGTGCTTTCCTCTGCTAAGCTTGGATTTTTTGCATATGTGAAGAATTTTTTTATTTTTTTTTGGCATGGTCATCATATGAAAACTTTTATTGCAACACAGCTGAGAAAATGAACTTGAGCAAAAAAGATTTACAGGAACTAATGTAATACAAGGGAGTATTTTACACTTTTGCAACCATCCTATATAAGTGTACTTACATACTTCTCTGTATTTATTAATTTTCTTCTCTTTTTGGTGATGTTTAGTGTTCTCACACATAGTTTTAAGGTTTTTAATGCAGAATCCAAATTTACTTTCAGACTTGTTTGAACCAAATGATAGTTTGTGGTGCTTTTTTAAAAAATTTTTTATCAATTACCATTTCTAAAATAGAAGTGGTGATTGGAAATAGAAATTGATAGAAACATGAATATGTTTATAGTTAGTAACAAACATGACTAGGAGGAACAGAGAGTTTAATCTAAAAATTCAACCTTATGTGCAGCCATAAAAGTATCTTAAGGTGCAGTCTTCAAACAAGAAATATTATGTCCTCTTCCTAGTTTTCAATATCTCTTAAGACAGTTAATTATAAAATTTTCTGTTGCACATATTTTCAATAAAACTGAAGGAAGTGTCAGTCTGGAAATACTGTCTTCCTTGGAAATTTTATCTGGATAATTTCAGATTGTCAAATGTGCAGAAGGTTTCTCTAGATCTTGGCCATATCACATTTGCTCAGAAATTTACTGTGTAAAAAAATTCTGCATACAGGAAAAGAAAAATATACATGATGCTGGTTAAAGGAGAGAAAAGTCTCTGGTGAACCCAGAAAACCAAAGGAAAAGACCATAAAGGACTCTAAACTGAAGCAGAGGTGTGTGCCAAGGTACTTTTCACTTGAGACTTCAGCACAGGATTCACTCTCCTACAAGAGCCCTTGGAACACATGGAAAAACCCTACTAACTCCTTTCAGATTTTGCATAGGTAGGGGAGTTATGAGAGTGATGAGTAGTGAGAGAGTGGAGAATAAGAAAATTGTTTTACATTAGTTACAGCATGCAGACACTCTCTAGGACTTGTCAGAGCTGAGGTAACAACTATATTTTTTAATTGAGATTAAGAGTGCCTGGAGGCTTAGAGATGAGCTGATGTAGCTTTGGGTATGCAAACAGCAAGATATTTTTAGCATGTATTTGGTTTCTCACAGAATTTTTCACATAAGGGAAAAGATCCCTCTTTTCATTGACTTAGATTTAAGGATAGGGTTCATTTGCAGAACAAGTTCGTATGGGAATAAAATGCTTTTTTTGTGATCAGGAACCATGTAGCAAAGGACAAGATTACTTTCTTCTGTGTCAGGACAGGTGCACTTAGAATAAACAACCTATAGCTTCACTTTAAAACCTCAAGGATTTGATCTTTTTTGTGCCCTCATACTAGAAAAGCTATCACAAAACTGACACAGGGCTGCCTCCAGGCCAGGCCATAGCTAAAGGTGCTTTCAGACAATCTGTAAGGGTGTTTGAGACGGGCGATTACAATATATTCAGGGGACATCGCAGTGGCAGGTCAGAGCTGTGTTGCCCCTGTTACAACTGCATGTTCCTGATATGTGCAAGGAAAGCCCAGAGTAGTTCTTGACTGCAGCACAGATGCACTTATAACTTTTGTATTGATACAGAATTTCTGTGATGTGTATTTGCACTTGCATTTGTTGAGGATTTTCTGCTCCTCAGTGCTGTCTGCCCAAAGTGTGCAGCGCCCCTTGGTTGTGTCAGCTTTAGTCAGCATAAACTTCTGGGCTTGCAAGGCACATCCTGAGCTCTCAGATTCAGCCCTGAGGAAGGATTCTTTCTTGTCTTTACTGCAGCATGACTCCATCCACCTGATATTTATTATGTCTACATTACCTTATATTCCTCACTATGAGATGGAAAGAATTATTGGAAGCTTATCTATAAAGAGAAGCAGAAATATTTCAATATTAATTTGATGTTCACCTGCTGGTTTGGAAGCAGGCGTTGATGCTGGGACATACGTGAAACATCCTGAATGCAATAAATAAAAAGAACAGTCTTACTTTAAATGGCATGATTGGTGGTGGCTTTCTGGTGTATCAGTAATTGAGCTGAAGTTTCAGGCCTAAATTTACAGGTGAGACAGGCAAAGGATGCTGCTTGTGTGCGCACCAACAGTGATTAAAGATGGAATGTTTTTCAAGAGCTGAGGCATTTTTGAATGGGACGTTTGAAGACCAACTGAGGTAACAAGATGGGTTTAATGATAATGACAGCTGATTATGAGTGCTTCCTCTGCTGGAAAAGGATTTAAAATCCAACTAAATTTAATCTCACTGACCTTGTTTTCAACTCCAGCACTTCTGATGGTTTCTAGCATGCTGTATGTTGCAAACAGAATCCAGAATATATAGTTTTCCTTGCTATATGTTCTAATGCTTGTGTTTTTCTTTTGTTTAAGCCATTTCTATAAAGTAGGGGGGGGGAGTGAAAAAATATACAATATGTTTTGGGGAAGTAACCTTTCTATTTCTTTCTCAGAAAAATTTTGGAGGAGTAATGTAATCTCACCTAAATAGCATCCAAATTTATCCCATATACAATGAGAAAGAGGTAAAACACTACAAATACCATCCTTTTCTTATTGCCTTGCAAAAGTTTTTAAATGGCTGGAGACGGTTTTGTGATTCCTGGCCAGTGAATCTAACATGTGGGAAGGACTGTTGAGTGTGAATTGCAGACCTTGGCTGATACAGACCAGGAAGATGTAAAACCTGAAAATGAAGGCAGGGAAATTTTCTAGTTTCTATTTCTCCTTAAATATAGTCAAGCAAATACATCTGGACTCTCCTCCAATGCTTCTGGACAGTCCTCTTACTTCTGCTACTCTCTGACATCATTCTGTTGAGGTCTTTGAAGATATTTATGGTGGTGCAACGAAAGACCAGTACACATAATTATTTGGCCAAATTAAATTATTTATTAAAATGATCCCGTGTATAGCTCACAGTTTTCTCAATACTGTCAAATGTTATTTCACCTGCTAAAAACACAATAAGAACATTTTATTAGTTACTGCTCTGGATCTTCATGCTGTTTCAGATCCTGAGGTTGCCAAACAATATTAATTTGGAAATAAATGAGTATAGACAATAGGAGGAAAATAGTGATAATAATTTTTTCACAGCAGTACAGTGGCCTTTTGAAGCACTGCCAACTTATTACATCACTTATGCTTTTCTTCAGGTCTCTACTCACAGAAAGAAAACACATGCATGGGAAAAGTTAAAGTGTCAGAAAGTTTGCCTTAACTGTAAAAGCTGAAAAACATGAATGACAGATTTTCTTGTTCATTAAAACAAGAAAGAAAGCTATTCCTGTGTACACTTTGCAGGCCCCTTCCATTATATGGTGTCTGGCTTGGAAATGAACAACAAAATCTTTATTTTCTTGATTTGTTTTTCTTCTTTTACTATTGCAATTAGATGTTTCTCAGTTTTCAAAAAGAAACTCCATCTTTTCTTTAATTAGGACTTTATATGTTGTGAATATCTACTCACTGGAAAACGGCCTTCTCTCTGGCTGGCGCTTGCCTTGTGAATCAGTTCTGATTTTAATTGGAAGCAAACCTCAACATTTTGAAAGTTTAATACACAGTTTCTACTCTAGTGGCTGAAAAACAATGTTTGGAAATGTACAGTTTAAAATGTTTTGTGTCAAGTAGAGTCTTATACAGATACACTTCATTAAACCTGCAAGGCTTTCCTTCTTACGCCATTAAATTCCATTATCAAAATTGCCAGTCTGTGGCTCAAAGTCTTAAAGTTATACTGCTAATAATTGAGCAATTTCTTTCAATACCAAGTACAATTTAAGTTGAAACACAGCTATTTTCCCTGCCAGCTGTAAATCTAGTAGCTGGAAATGGTCCCAAAATTGCAAAATTTCTGTCTATCTGACATTGAGTATTGAGGCATTGAGGCATTGAGTATCATACTGTGATCGATCTAAGAAATAAAACCAAAACAAAATAGAAATAACAAAGTGTCAAGAAGGATGATATTTAGAGGATTAAACACAGACAAGTAAATCAGTTAATTCTACTCAGATGAGTGAGTAACAGCTGTATCTTGAACTTATTTAGACTTGTAATCAGACAAACATATAGCAGCAATTCTGTCTGCATCAGATTTTACCTTCATTTACAAGTATGAAGTGAAAGAACAAAGACAACCTGTCTGGGATTTAAGGACCCACACTCTCATGCACTAATTTTGGTTCCCAAAATATTAATATCCTTATATGTTCTTCCCCATTGAGAAAAATGATTAGTTTCTTTTTCTAACCCTCCAATTTGGCTTGCATTTCACCAGCAAAATAGTCCATATGGTATTTCAAAAAGGATTTTAAAATTTCTGTGAGCTGACTTACCCAAGTGGATAGTAACCATCTGGACTTCTCAATAAGTCAATGTGCATCAAGCAAAGAAAACAGAATTCTGATGGCAAAAGGAGGTGTTTTCAATCATTAAGTTTCTTAGCCACCTTTTAGTCAAATGGAGTTGAGTTAGAATAATGTACTTTATATTTTCAATAAGCCTGGCCTTAAATATATGCTATCTGCTCCAGTTTTGATGTAGCTATGAAAGCTCCTACCACTGACACAGGTTGTCCATCACAGTCAGCACATTTCTCTTGGTATTGTAAATGATCTGGCTGTGTTATTGCCTTATTGATTGCCTTACTGAAGTAAGGTGGTTTCTCTTGAGTAATACCCAATTGCCTACCTGTTAAGGTGTCAAAGCCCATCTCTCTGGGGATAATGGTCATGTCATCTGCTCTATAGGTCCTTCAGAGAAGATCCTCTAGTTTGGTGCTGTCCTGGCTGGAAAACAAGTTGCCCCCAAAAGATGACATGACTTAGACAAGAACTGTATGTCCACGCTGAACAGTGCAGGAACTGGATCTGCTATTTTTGTCCAGTGTGGTGCAGTAGTTCTAAATACATGCATTGAGCAGTGATGGTACTAGTTCTGTTCCCAAAGCCTACATGATTGTGTTGGAAAAACGTTACACCTCATCTAAGGTATCCTATACCTTCCTGAAGTTCTTTTCTTTCAAAAGAAAGTGCAACCCCCATTCTCTGTGAGTCTGAATGATCAACAAGAACATAAAATACTTGTCCCAGTATTGGGTAAATGTCTATGAACAATAAGTAAACTGCAAGGTTCTTCTGTGTTATTTCTCGAGATGGCACATGGTTCAGTTATACATAGGAGAGGACTTAAAATGTTAATTGGTAGCTTTCACTTAGCCAAAATTCAGTGCATTGAACAAAGCCTTGTGTAAGTTTTCATGATCTGCCCTTCTGTCAGTTACTTGTTTGTGATCCCATCATTCTGCCAACTCTGCTTGCATTTTACTATTCAAACATTTCAGGCTGAAAGAATTCACAGTGAAACGCAGCAGATTACGATCCAAAGAGTGAGCAGAATCCCCCCATCATCAACTTCATGGCAGTTAGTTAAGCTACACTGAGTTGCAGATGACCATGATAACTGCTCTGATAAGGTAGAAAAAACCTACCCTGAACTAATGTCTGAATGTAAATTTTAAAGACTGGAAACTTTGTGATGGCTCTATAATCAATTTGCGCTATGCAGAAAAGGCAAACTCCTTAAATGGGCTGTTTGAACTGAATAGAATCGAAATTAATTATTTGCATTTGTTCACCAGGGCGCAGTACAGCACTTTTCTGTGCCTTTTGGATTCCCAGTGTGTCTTGAAAATGATGGATGCTCCAAATGATTTTGTTTCTCATATTGGAACAAAATGTTCCTCTAGATCATCAGTGGGTTGTTACAACCTCTCACCCACTCTGTATTAAGGAAATGGTTAATTTGTTGGTGATGAAAAGCTCTCCATTATTTCAATTAAATTCTTTGTGTTAATGAATTTCATAGTATTGCTATATTTTTACCAACTTTTTTGTTTTTCTTTTGAGGTTTTCATAACACCTCCTTTGAAATAAAAAAACTTTTTTCAGTAGTAAGTAAGGATGAAATCCAATTAAGAATCTACTGTTGAGACCCTAGATACACATATGTGCAATGATTGATAACAAGAACTTGAATTGACTTCTAACGCTCTGCATGTGGTAAATGTATGACTGGAGAGGGACCACAGAATTAACACAGGAAACTTCCTAGACTTTCTCTGAAAAATTGGGCTGTGGTAGCTGTAAAGAGTGGAACTGGTAAGGAAAACTCATGCCTGGATCTAGATTAGGAACGGATTTTGTGTTTTAGTTTGTTGACACTGCATAGATATAGTTCTGGCATATTTCATTTTCATAAACAGAGGGATTTCTACTATTTATAAAATGATTCTGTTTTAAAGCAAATAAATGAAAAAAAAAAAAAGAAAAAAGTATTTTCTCTCGCTGGTTCTACTGTGTTTTTTTCAAACAATATTTGGGACCTCATTACATCCCTCTTTTACGGAAGCTGGGGCCTGCCACAAGATATTGTTAATAAATGTGGAAATTTAAGACATTACGAAGACTCTACTTAGTTTGGAGGCTAATTTTAAACAAGTTCTTAACTATTGTGAGGTTTTATTTAAAAATATTATTCTAAGATGGTAAAACTGTGTTCAAACATCGGGTCCTGACAATACAATTATGTTCATATCCACTACCTCCTGAAACAGGTGCATTTCAAAAATAAAGTTTTTTTTGAGAGATTAAGGAAGATTAGCTAAAACAATGGAACGAGGGATGATCTAATCCTCACTTTGATAAAGTTAGAGAGGTAGAGAGGAAGATACTTCTTTAGAGATCTTAAACTGGGGATTCAAGATCCTTGAGAGAATAATTAATAGCAGCTTTGATGAGATATGAAGTCTCTAGTCTGCGGCTAGATGACTTTTTATGAGAGCCTTTGGAGGGTGTGTGAGGTACCTATTTGCTACTGCATCAGCTAAATGGGCAACTGGTAAATTCAATTATGCCATTAGTACTCACCACTGAAATCCTGGTTGTAAAAGTCAAAATACATCTACAAATATTTTGGCAACTAGTTGTACAGATTCGGAGGTTGAAGTGGAATTCAAAGGGAATAGAGATTCAGTTAATTAAGATGAGCTGTATCCATGAAGGACCTTGTAGGTTAAAAGCAAATTTTTAACGTAATTTGTTACTTTATGGGAAATCGGTTTAATGCTTCACAAGAAATACACAAAACATGATAATGTTTCATATTGGTGCCTGACCTTGCCTCTGTGTTCTGGACCTTTTCTTCCCCTTTGATCCAGGACATGTTTAGAAACATACTGTGCAGGTAATAACAAGAAAGGGGACATGGAAGCATGAACAAGTAATGTCAGGAGGAGAAAGTGAGGATAATGGTCAGGTAATGTTTCGTAGGTGATGAGGTATAGCTTCTCTTCCTTCTAATACATTTTATGCAACATTTGGGAATCTCACTGTGATCCCTTTCTAGTTTTTCCCCTAATGCTAGAGCTGAAACTAGAAATAAAGCTCATTACTTCAGACTACAGACATAACTTGCTTAAAAGCAATTTAACTTTATGTATTACATTTCTAAAAATACTTTCCACTTTACGTAGGTGTTATGTAAATATCCTCAAACTTCAGGAGCCGACATCAAGCTATTTTTTTCAACAGTTTTTCAGATGAGTTGCTGCTTTTACAATTTGTGTCAAATACATTTTAGTCCAAATGTGTATCTAGCTTTGATACATTTCAGAAAGGAAGAGAAAGGGTAAGACTTGACATAACCCGTGGCTGTAGAAGGAAATATGGTGATGGGCACCAGATAAAATCTGAGTTAACTACTGGTAATTAAATCTCCTATGTAGAGATTTTTGTGAAATCAAACTGCAAAATACATCAGAAACACTAATGAAGACACAGAGGATATTTTATTACTATTTTTAAACAGGTGTCTTTTGGCAGACCACACTCTTCTCAGAGAAATAAGGAAAAATAAGGGAGTGCTCTTTGGTGCTCTGATGCTCAGTGACTCACTGGGAATAGAATGTTCTCAGTGACTCACTGGATTGAGTTTTTACTCCTCTGTCCTGTATCTGCAAATAACTTTTGCAGATTGATAAAAGTCCTTTTTCCTTCCTTTGTATAGACTGGATTGAATTAAAATCTCATTGCAAATGGGATCTTTGGTATCTCTTTCTAATTCTTTCCAGATCTTCAGAAGTCATTCCTAGCCAGTGTCTGTTACTGGGTGGGCCATTATAAAATAAGGGAATTTGACTCTGAAATGAGGCTATGTAAAATTAGGGTGATGAGAGTTCTGTACTTTGCTCCCTGGAATTTCCATGGTAATGTGCTCAGTTAACCGCTGAAAGAATATATCTTCTGACTGTTGGTTCTTGGTCAGGGAGCTAAGAGTGATATCGGAGCCAGTATGCAGTTTTAATGAAAAAAGTATAGAACCTCTTTTTTTCATTATAAAGTTTGCTCTATAGGATTAGCTAGAGTTAAAAGCAAATTAACTCATTTGGACTAGTAAAGTGCATATGTGCATGTGTAAGTATTGTCAGTCATAGAAATCTTCTGCCTAAGATGAAAAAAAGTTATTTTAATTTTAGACTTCTGTTGTAGCTAGGCCTACACTTTGCATTATCTGTTGTACTAGCAGGACTCAATAGATCATTGACAAGACTTCAGTTCTTTGTGGGTGACAGGGAAGGTAGCCTAGCACTTGGTATCTGATGTCTCCCTGGTTGTCTCCCCAGTTGAGCCTGCTGGACCTAGAAATACAAAATAACTTGTAAATAGTAAATAGTGTGATAAACTGTCTTTCTTCTGGTTCTGGCTGATCTCAACGGAGAAGTGTTCCCTGTGGTTTGCTCTGATGGTGCCAGTGTTCCAGCATTCACAGAGTGTCTGACCAGGAGCACTCCTGCCTTCATCACATCCTGACATTTACATAGAAGCCCGGCATACACAGAGGTAATAAGCACTCATGTAAGAGCAAGAAAAACTCTTTTGTGATCATGTGGCCTACTTACCATTACTGTTTACTTCTCTTTCTGTCATTTGCTGTTAAATCTCTCATGCAGGTGCAAAGAACTGACAGCAATATGTAGATAATCACTACAAAGACTGTGCAGACATTAAAGATAAGGGAAAGCAGTTACATTATTGTATTTCTAACACATAAGTCATCTCTGAGTGCTTATATTGAGAGGTACAGTACACCTGGCTGGTTGAGCCAGAAAAGTCAATACATCATGGGATTTGCTGAAGAAGAGGTCTGTGTGAAGTGAACCATTGTTGATTTGGTCTCCATGAGTCAGAGGAAGTGCAGTAAACAGAATAATGTATAATTTTGACTACATCATACAATGATACAAGTTAAGATACTGCTGAATTCATATTATGAGGATTTTGTTCCTTTTCAAAGATTTAAATTTGGATTTCTACATTTGGATAGTGGTGTTTGAGTTAGAAGAGAAAGCATTTCAGGTGCTGGTAGGCATCTCCAGCCTGATATGAAATTGCTTGAGGCAGTACTGCTTGTATTGGTTATTGATCCCTAATGACTATAATCAGAGATAGTGAAGAGCAGATAGGCACCCAAGTGTAATTGTGTCAGTTTGGAACTGTCTCATTGTGCTTTCTATGGGGTTCAGTGTCTCACATAATTCAGGGCAAAAATGTTACAGATAAAAATGGAGAGGCACATCCTAAATAACAGGTGTTGCAGGTAGGCAAGTGTGAATTGAGTTATGTGTGGGTACATTATGGTCTTACTACATTCAGAGAGATTGCTAATCATGCAAAGAATGTGGTAGCTCAAGGACTTCATATATTTTTTCTATGTGTTAATATGCTTCCAGGTTGGGTCATGGTAGCTCAAAACAGAAATCTATGGACAATGTAATGATGTCTGTTTTACCACAAGTATTTGATAGTCTTTAAAAAAATAATGCTTATGAACAGGTCCTTTGATAGGGAAAAATATAAAGAGACTTCGAAAATCAAACTTCAACTTCTACACAAGGGGTTGTGGTCTTAGACCACGCTTTTGGGCTATACCATTTAATCTGCCAGCTGCAGTGATAATGAGCGACAAAAGTAAACATTGCAAGAAACCAATAAAATAGAGAATATGAACTTTTTTTGTAGGAGAAAAAAGTACAGTTTTAATCAAGATTATGTTTGTGGAACTTGTCTGATGAAGCTAATTAAATTTTGCTTTACTAATCTGCACGTTGATCCATAAAGGTATTACTCTGTGCTAAATTATAAACAATTTAAATGGAATGATCTTACAAGAGAGAATCTTGGATATATTTTTTCACTTTCCACTTGTCCCCAGGACCATGAAGGGCGTATGGCATGCACAGTGTAAAGCACATTAGTCTTGTAAGCCATTAATATTTTTCTTCAGTTTCTCCTTTTTTACCTAGTGTCTTAATTGTTGAGAATTGCTGAACAAGCTTCATCTGAGCATCCATTGGGAGTACAACTAAAACAGTGCAAGCACATACTAGTGAGTACCTTTAAGAGTTGTTGTTTGCCACATATACAGGATTCTGGCCAAGTTTTCTGTTACAGCTTTCTCACTCCATACATTAAAAAAAAAAAAAAAAAATCCGTCTAAGCTTTTTTAAAGAGTTTATTTGCAGATTATGTGCTATTACAGGCATTTCTAACTGGTGTCTCTGTGTTTTTGGTTTTTTTCTGCTAAGAAGCTGCCATCCCAGTTTTTTGACCATCTCCTTGACTCCCTGATGATTCCCTAGTGAGCATTTCAAATGTAGGCTACACAACTGTGGACAAATCATGCAGGTAATGAAGTGTCATGGTTTAACCACAGCCAACACCAAGCCCCAGGCAGTTGCTTGCTCACTCACACACCAGCAGGACTGGGGAGAGAACTGGAAGGGTAGAGGTAAAAAACTTGTGGGTTGAGGTAAAGAGAGTTTAATTGGGAAAGCACAAGCCATACACACAAGGAAAGCAAAAAAAATAAATTAATTCAGTGCTTCCCAAGGGCAGTCAGGTGTTGAGCCATTTCCAGGAGAGCAGGGCCCCATCACATGTAACAGTGACTTGGGAAGACAAATGCCATCACTGCAAATGTCCTTCCTTCCTCCTTCTTTCCCCCACTTTATTCACTGACCATGATGTCACATGGTCTGGAATGTTCCTTTGGTCACTTGGGATCACCTGTCCCAGCTGTGTCTCCTCTCTGCCTTTTCATGCACCCCTGGCTTCCTCCCCAGTGTAGAGGTATGAACAGCAGGAAAGTCTTTGGCTCTATGTAAGCCCTGCTCTGCAATAACAAAAACATCTCTGTATTATCAGCCTGCCCAGCACAAATCCAAAACCTGGCCCTGTATTAGCCACTTGTGAAGAAAATTAACTCTATCATGGCTGAAGACAGCACATGTAGGTAAATAATACACTCTGGAGTAGTATTCTACAAGATGGAAAGCTGGCAATACAGCTGTCACTTATTCTCTGTTTCTTCAACTAAAAGAAAAGAAGATTAGCACAATTGGGACTAAAAGGAATGAATTATGGATAAATTTGACTTTTTAAAAGAAATATGCTCCCTAAAGAATTCAAAGCCTCAGAGGAGGTCTTTTGAGAATTATCACAGATCGGGGATTATGTTGGAAAAAAGATATTCAGAATAGGAAATTGACAAAGGGGGAAAAAACCCACCAGAAATTCTTGCTCTTAGGTAAAAAAAAAAAAGGAAAATGAAGTATTTATATAATAAGTCTTAAAAAATATTAATTTAATTTTGCATCACCACATGAGACTACCATATTGAAATCTTCACTAACAACTGCTTTCCAGTCACTATTCTGCTTGAAAATGTTCTTTGAACATTCATACAAGTATCTTGTGATTGCGACACCAGGATTAAAGGGTTAGTTTTTATTAATTATAAAGGTTTTATTTGCCATTAAAATAAGCATTCCATACGCATGTACTACCCTAATTATGGCAGCAGTAGGAGCTCACAGGTCATCTGTGCAGGTCTCCTGCCCTCTTCACCTGGTTTCTTCATCATGGGGATGTACTAGTCTTGAGCTTGGAAGTGGTGCTTAAATATTGACCAGCATTCTTGGACTCCCTTCTCTCCTAGAGAATCTCATGGGATTTTTCTAAGCAGATCCCTGAAGAGGCTGGTGTTAATATTCAGAAGCCCATGGTCATAATCTTACTCTCTGTCCTGCTATCTCGTCATTCAATACTGAGCTCTACAATCTCATGGTCACTACAGCCAAGGCTGCCCACAACCTTTGTGTTACCAGCAAGGCTTTTCTTGGTTAGTACAAGGCTAAGCAGCACACCATTCCTTAGGGTAGCGTCCCATAATATACCTAACCCAACCTGCTTAGCTTAGGTGAATAAATTAATGGGATTAATTGGGTTAATACCTAAACTAAGCCAGCTAGACCTCTTACGTAGGCTGCCCGCAATTGAACTAAAAACCAGTTATTGGTTACAAGATATTATTTTTGAAGCTGTGAGGAGTATTGTTGTGTCCTCATTCTTTTTTTCCTGTTTTTTAGGTGAAAGTAATGTCAAACACAATATAAAATTTGAAATGAGAATAAGAGATGATTTAAAATACATTCTTCAAGAGTACATTAGTGCATTTGCTTTCTAAAGGTGTGATAAGGCAGCACTGATTGTCTAGAAAGACAGTTCATGTGTCTTTTTTTATTTCTATCAAGAAAGATCATATGTATTTTTAAATAGTTGTCAGGCTTTTTTGCCAAAGGAAAAAACAATGTTCAAATGCTATACCTTTCTCTGGACCAGGTTTTCTCCTTCCATTGTCCCATTCTGTCATCTCTATCTTACAAGTTGTCTTCATTTTATTTTCATGAGAGAAATATTCAGATGAATTATCCATTTCCTTTCCCCTTCTTTCAAAGCAATTCACAATTATATAATCCAAGGACAGAAGAAAAAGAAAAACTCTGCTGTATTATTTAATTGACCAATGAAGCAGAAAATTGAAATAATAAATATTGCATAGACAGATGTACCACTAAAAAAAAAAGAGAAAAAAAGAAATCTTCCTTCTCAAAGAATTTCAAAGCGTTATATAATTGTGATTGTGATCAGTTCCAATGACCAGTCCTTAAGGCTACATTTAATGGGTAAGTAGGTTAGTATTGTAATCCACATTTATTTCAGTGTTGATTTGAATGGCATTTAGCAGATGAGCTCACCATATTCTATATACCTGCACTTTGTGCCATATGGGTGATTTTACATTTACATACGCAGGGATTTAATGCTGCAACTAATCGTCATTCACAAAAGACTTTTCGTGTATTTTCACACATGAAAAACACGTGGTTTCAAATGTTTTGCAACTTAAGCTTTTCAAGGAAAGAACATTATCTTTAGTAATTATATATCATTTTCTTGCTAAAATTGAGTGTTGATTTTATCCCTTCTTTTTCCAGGTATTCTTTGTGTTATCATATTACTGAAGTATTGAAAGCAGCATTGCTCCCAACACAAGCCTTTTCTTTATAATGACAGCAAAACCCAACTGTTCACTTTTCTCAAGTAATAGCATTTACATTGTCTACAGTAAATCTATATGGATAGAGAGTATATTTAAAGATCCAATAAAGTCATCTATGAACCCAGTTTCTACATCAACGGCCAGAATTTGTGGGTGTTCCAAAGCAGCATTTCAGTGGTGGATTGTAATACCATAACAGAGCCATCCCTTGTTCTCAGTACTAACCTATATTCAGCAGTTCAACTTTGTCTAATTGTGGTCCATGAACATTTGATACATTCATGCCTTAATAGGATAGATCTTTTCATATTTTCTTTTTATAGATCCCTCTAAAATGTAGCTATATTACCTCCTAGGCAAATTAACTAGATGAAACTCCTGACATTTTAGGGCTGTTTTGAGATATCTGTATCTTTTGACCAGTTCCAGTTGAATCTCCTTTTTGAATAATTTGCTTTTTTAACATCTCTAGATGTTGATAGCAGAACTTAACATGACTTTCCTGGAATAAAAGGAGAGATTTGGGATACCAGGAGTTAGTTCAGACTTATTCTCTGTCTTGTGCATGCTTTGGAGAATGAGTATGTTAAAAATGGTACATTATTAAGGAAGTAACTGTGGCTTTTGTGCTTGCAAAAATCTGGGCTAAATTTTAAACTAGAGAGTGATACTTATACCAACTCATTATTAAGCATATTCTTTTTTGATTTCTTATCATTTAGAGGTAAAATTGGAGAATAACTGGTGTAATCACATTGTAATTATGGAGTACTGTGGGGACAAATTATGATGTATGAACTACGTAAACTTTTTCTTCTAAGTAAAAAAATTTTAAGTGTTGAAAAGGAAGCAGTAGCTGAGTACCTTACAGAAAGCCTAAAATATTTTATTTCAGATCAGATTAAGACTACAATCCCATGTTTTACCACCAACCACAAAATCATCTAAGAAAAAGATGTAAATCATATCTGTTTTTGTCTCACATGCTTAAATAATTTTAGGGGAATTCTAGTCATAGGAATGGGGTGATAATCACTGTTTTGTTGACTCCTTCAAATCCAGGTAGGACTAATTTATACTTTAATGATTTTACCCACTTACTTCATAACAGTACATTCTGAGTTGGTTTCAAACGAAAATAAACAAACAGTTAATTTTCAAATCTCAGAACTTAAATGTGACTAGTTTAACATCATACCCACTAGAGCTAACTGAACACACTAAAAACATCAGCAGAACTAAAGTCTCAT
Organism: Pardalotus punctatus; assembly: GCA_013400915.1. Lineage (NCBI taxonomy): Eukaryota > Metazoa > Chordata > Aves > Passeriformes > Pardalotidae > Pardalotus > Pardalotus punctatus. Next base: position 389,234 of record VZTX01030094.1, on the reverse strand, counting down.
AGGTAATGTAATGCAAGTAGGGGTTTGAAGGTCAGTGGTTTTTTGACTTCAGCAAACTGTAGAATCTGCTTGTCTTGATGAGAAAATTTTAGCTGCTTCCAAGGTTTATCCAAAGTATGAAAATATTTTAGCTGTAGAGGAGGCTGCTACATAAATATGCTATAGAATGATGCTTGGCTATCAGACAGAGCAAAATATTGAGGATAGTATGTAATTACAGTAATTACAGTACTTACTAGGTTGCAAACATTAAATGCATATCCATCCTTTTGCACTTTTTTTTGCCTCCAGTTATCATGCTATCACTCATACTATTGTGCAGTACTTATTACTAGGTCTTATGACTTTATCATAAAACCATTTGTGTTCTGTTTAGAAAACATTCAATTCTCTGGGTCTAGGACCAGAAATCTCCACGGCTGCATTATCTTCACTAGAATTATACACTTTTGTGACAGCTGTGGACTTGGTTCTCCATATTTTCATCAGGCTGATATGGACCAGGCAGTTGGTATATTTTGCAAATGCAGCTTTCAGGAAACTACTGCACATTGCGTGGACTGTGAAATACTTAATATGACAGAATAGGAAACACATGGAACTCTTCCCTGTTGAAGAAAAGACAGATGCAGCTCCATTTTCTTGGAAGTACATACTGTATTTCTATAGTCTGAGTCTTGTTCAGTCTACTTTTTAAAAATAGAGTGAATATTCTGATTTGGAAGAAATGTTACAAGCAACTCATAGTCAAATCCAGGACCCATGATGTATGCACCTCTGGTGGCTCCTCAGGCAGCACAAATGTACTCATTTGTTAATCCCATAGCTGTTACCATGCCTGACTCCTTGGGAAGCAGCAAGAAGCAGATCAGCTGCTGGTAATTCAAGAACAGCAGCAGCCCAGCTGCACTGTGCAGCATTGATGCCTCATGCCCTGTACTGGGGCTGCCTCTGTCTCTCACCATGGCCTGCCCTGCTCCCTCACTGCCTCCCATGGCGTCCTTCTGGCCCTCTCCTTTTCAGTGAATTGGTCTTACAAAAGGTGAAAATTCTACCAAGAAAAGGTGAAATGCAATTCAGACCCAATTGCAATTCAGAAACAATGGGGTGTTGCCGTGTTTGAGCCTCTAAGGCATACAAAATGAAATGGCTGTCATAAAGAGAAGATGCCTAGTAAAGAGCAAAGATGTATGACATTTCCTGCTTGCAACAAAAACAGTAGGCAAATTTAGAAGTAGCCCACCATTACCCCCTTTTAATTAATGCAAAACTTAGTGCAAATAATCAAATGGCGTACATCCAGCATACTGTATGCATGCTGTTTTCCAAAAATTTTGCTTCGATGTCCTGGCTGCCAGGGAATACCAGTGGTAGCATAAACATGTCATTGATAATTTGTCAGTCTGCCCTACTAATGACAGAAACTGTGATTATCAAAAAGAATTTAAAAAGATTTCTTAAATAATATCTGTCACTTAGAAGTTCATTGAAAAGTCTTATTTAATAAGCGACAAATATAGCACTGCTTGCAGATGAGCTTTGTAATATAGTATTGTAAACATTCATGTGTTCAGCTAAATCAAACATCAGTAAATATAGTCCAGACAAGTTAAATACACAGTACAGAAACTCACTTTTTTTCCCACCTCTTCCCTCCCCTCACTAGCTCTTTTACTATCAGAATGAGACTCAAGCTTTGAAAAATAAGTGAGACATCACTTTTTCTCTGGTGTAGGAAAACCATATAGGCTCTCTAATATTTACCTTTGATTAAAGGTGCTTTGTGAGCTTTAAAAAAATTCCCAGTTTTTGAGGTTTGCTTTCATGTATTAAAAGAAACCTCAAAGATTGGGAAAAGTATGAGATACATGGGACCAGAGTCATGCTCTGTGTGTGGCTTTGTTGGTCTCAATTTGGTTTACATTATGTGTATGTTCATTCAGGCTGTGTACGTACATACAGTCATTCATGCCTGACACTGTAGGATAAGTGCAACAATAATGCAAGGAATAGAAGAATTAATCAAATTTTACTACATATAATGAAGTAAATTCTCAACTTGAGCTTGTTATATAGAAGAAACTGAAAGTTTTTTAGCTTTTAGAAAGGTATCACTTTGAGTAAATTGATCCTTTGTAGGTAGAATTTCATTAGGCTGGCCTTTTTTTAAATAAAAAAGCAATATTTTCTTTCTCTTAGAAAGTATAGAAATACATTGAACAATCTTTGCTCAGTGTAAAGGTGTTCTGACTACAGTAAATACTCAGTGGGCACCCTAGTTGATATGACATACTATTTACAGTTTTTCTGGTAATTCACAGTGTCTTTATTAATTAACAGGTAATAATTTCTTAAGAAATATATGTATAGTGGAAACTATAAAGTAGTTACACTGCTTTTCCATCATGAGTGGGTACCTGGGACTTGTAATATGTACTGTTTAGTGTACTTGAACAATGACAGACCCTTGTTTAGGGAGAAGTGCAAGGGACTACAGAGTCCAGGAGTGCTGCATTGTGAACCTGGAGTGGAGAGAACTGAGCGTTCAAGGGAGTGGTGACATGTAAAATTAAAATCTGCACAACAAACTAAGTTTGGCCATACCCATTCATATAGAGGAGTTTAAGGCGAGGAATCAGTCAAGAAAGGATGGGATACAAATTTTTCCAATGTCTGGATTCATTAACAGAATTAAGACCAAAACTGAATGTTAGGAGAGCTAATAGAAAATAATGATAAGAAGCAGAAGTAAAAAGCATAAACTTACCTATGTGTCCATGGTTTTGCACATATAAACTTTTAAATGTGTACTTTTCTAAATTTTTGAATATTTATTATTTTATCCTACAATGACTAATATTAACTTTTTGTAATTTTGTACCCAAAACCCTTCAAAAGTTAAGATGAGAGATTTGTGACCTAATTTTTATTACATACAGTTATATGCTTTGTTTGTGCTAGCTAGGCTCATTCTGCACTCAGTGAATCCCAGTCAATACTTGTGGAGGGTTGGTCAGTCCATTTATTTCTGTCAGTTGACTTAAGGAAGGTGAAATTGCCTCCTGGAGCTGCACTGATTGTAGAGGGATATTAGATGAATACCTTAGAGTGGATTGTTGGCTTGCAAGAACAACTGGGTTGACTCAACTGCAACTCAAGGCTTGGATTTTAAGAAAAATATGGTTGGGCTTTCTCTCTATATTGGTTCATAGAGTGCTGAGAATAAAAGAGTCAGTAAGGACTACAACAATAGGCTGGACTCAGCAGTATACATTAATCAGGCAGAAATTAATAATTTCACTCTAGTTTTCAAAAAATACCAACATTTATGTGTTGACGTCTTAGAAGTGCAATGAAATTTTCTTGTCCAGGGCTGGCAACCTGAATTTTTTATGCCAAGTCTCTCAGTAAGTAATAGCAAGAAATATTTTGTTTTGTGAATTTATCATGTATTAAATTTAAAAATAGATGGAGAATGAGAAATCCTGAGGGAAAAAAAAAATGTATCAAGCAGCAATCTCTTTTGAAATTACTGAATTGAGTGGCAAATGGGCTACTGACTTCTGTGGGAGGCAAATTTTCCTCTTCAGTTTGTATGTAATGCAAAAATTATTTTTCTAATTAACAGATGAATTATGGAAATGGAATTAATTTTTCACAGTAGAATTAAAACTCTGCATTTATAAGCCTCCATAATTGTGGAAAGAGCTTGTTCAACTCTCTGGAGCTGAAAAATTGTAGAGTTTCCACCCTCCAGCTTTTATCACACAGGCACTGTATGTGTAGACTGAGCATTCAGGAGAATATGTCTGTGAGTAAACTTAGTGAAAGAAATGAGAAAAAGAATGAGTTATGCATGGCAAAGGCTGAATGAAAGGGTAATAACACATATTTCCTGAGTCACTTTTTAAGTGTAATGTGCCAGAGAAAACATAAAATGAGAATTTTTGCCAAATTCATAAGAAAATATGTTCATATGATGCTCTGTGCGGTATGTTGGGTTTGTGTTTTTTTTTTTCCTGACATACAAGGCTACACATTAAGTCCTGCTGATCACAACAAAATGGAGAAAAAGAAGTTGAAATATACTACACAGCTTTATATAAATTTTCTGACTAGCTGTTCCAGGGAAATTAGTCACTGCATTTCCAGGAATTCCTTTCGAGGAAGAATAAGTTTACTTTGGAGATATTCTGTGGAGAAGGGACCTGAGGAAAGCCAAAGCAGTGGCAATTCAAGCTGAAGAGCAAAAGTAAACCCTTAAAAGCAAATGTTATCCCTAAATTTGAGACTGGTGCAGCTAATCACCATAATGACATTCTTGGAAGAGTTAAAATATTTTGGCTTATTCAATACTATTGGATGGGAAGGTGAGAATTTTTAGATACAAAGTCATTAGTTACTTCCTTTTGCAAAATGAAATTCTCATGTTTCTATTCTTTTAGCTGTTGCTCTTAGTATTTCTTAACCATCTCTAGTAAGCTCTATTAAAGAGCTTAAAAAATGTGGAGTTTACTTTTCTTTTGAACAGTAATTAAAAAGTTTAGAAGTAATTTTTCTGAGGAATAGAATATATTATACATACAATACAATTTACTGCTCTTGAAGTAAACTGTTTTTTACACTTAAAAGATGTTATATTTAGATTCATCAAAATTTTACTATTGTACTAACATTCTTAGTTATATGATCAGATATATGATATATCTCATATATGAATGAGTATATACATACATATATATGCATATATATATAATTTGGATGTAGCTATGTGATTTTTATACCATTAAGCATGACAGAAATTAAAAAAGCAACACATAGTTACTTGTATAGCAGGTGAAGAAAATACGGTTTTAGAGAGCTATGCCAAACTTCAAAAGTATGTAACTATCAGTTTTAACTCTGAGGCTGTCTTCTTTGAACAGCTGGAGATAGATAAAAACTCAAATCCATGAAATTTTTCAGTAGCTATAGAGTTTTGGGCCTTGTTGAGAATTTTAGCGGGGTGTTCTGTAACTTACTTCAACCCTGTATCTGTTCATTATCTAATGACAATTTTGGAACTATCCCTTAGGCAGCACAATTGCTGACCAAACTAAACCACAAAATAAATGGAGAGGAAATTAAAGTATTTTATATAAAACTCTAGAATAGTGTGCAGGCCTTAGAAACACTGTGGGGAATTTCCCAGAAGGCAAATGTATTTCCCAGTTGATGAAAGCATTTTGGACTACTGAAAGATGAAGATAAAAAGGTTTACAAAGAAAAAAGACCCAGCATTAAGTAAATAGCTCAGTAAATATATCTGGTGTAACACACGTACAAATATTTTATTGTAGAAAGGGGTATTGTGTTGTAACATTAAAACCAGTAGAGCACTTCTAAAAAGTTTTTCTAGAATAACCTTTTAAATTATTGATATTGTGATGCATTAAAAAGTCAAAGATATTTATGGTTGCTCGATTCTCTCAGAAAAAGTCCCTGGAGAATTGAAGTACATTTGGAAGTACAGTAAAAGTAGGCTTTCTTCTTAAAAATCAATGGCAAGTTAGACTTAATAACTATAATAAAAACAGAGAAAATGTTCTTTGCTTCTCTGCAGGTAGAAGAAAATAATTTTTGTTATCAAAACTACAAGCTCTTTACCTTTTCCCTTTCTTTAGAAATCAACAAAACCTTTCGTTGTCCTCAGCCTTCTCATCCAAAAAATCTATCACCATCGCATTTCAATGTCTTCCTTATCCACCTATCCATGTTCCTCTTCCAGGATTTCCCTCAAATTGCTGAGGATCGTCCTAACATCTTGCTCTCCTCATGGTTATCATCTGCACCATGTAGAAAACATTGCTGTGGAGGCTGGCCAGAGAAGCATCAGATATTCCCAGGATTATACCAGACTCTGGACATATATTGCCTCTAGTCTTTTGCACTCTTTGTCGTAGCATTTAGATTTCTTGTAGAGCCCCAAACTGGATATGTAGTGTTAAAGGAGGAGCATGCAGAAAAGCGCTGCATTTTTTTTCTTTCCAATTTCTCTGTACAGAGGGGATATAAGATTTATATTTCTTACAGTCTTAATATTGCCAGGAAATTTTTATGATGCCAAGAAATAGTGTTATCTGACAAATTTTTGATGGGACTATCAAGAGGCTTCTCTCAGCCCTTCCAAATGTTTCATTTCTTGGGCCATATCCATCTGTTATAGACAGCCAGAATCTACTGTTGTTTCTATAAAAGTATATTTTATGGTATTTTTCTTTAAAAATATGGCAGTTTATAACTGTGGTCTCTCTCTAACAGGGAAAGATAATATTGTAGCTTCATTAGAGGCAATATCTTCTTTTAGTCTGAAATTACACATCAAAAATGATTCAGGAATTTCATTATGCAGAGCAATTTGTTTTCTTTTTGCACAATGTGTATCCAGGTTTGTCCGTAGAGACGTAGGACTGTTGGTTAATAAAATAAATTAAAACTCTCTTGCTAAAGATAAAAGAAGTTTTTAACTGCATGAAAATAAGGAAAACCTGCTATGATACCCCAATACATTGTGATGGCTTTTTTCCACGTATGTAAGTTAGGGACTGTATTGATGAGAAAATGGCTCTTTCGATGAAGTCACAATTGGATCTGATTTGTCAAAGCAAGAGGTGATATTTCATTGATAAAATGAAGAAATGGAGATTGGATTTCATGGAGATGAATTTTCATGGTAATCTGATGGTATTTGTTCTGGATACCATAAAACATTATTAGATCCCAAACGCTTTCTAAAAAGAAATTAAAACAAACAAACAAATTCCCTTTCTCCACCCCAAAGGAAGCCCAGCCGAAAGCATCTTTCCTTGCACTGGGCCCTGTTTATTTGACATATTTTTTGCCTCCATCTTGGCTTGGTCTGTTACAGAATTCCACAGTACAAAATGTACAATGCTGCTATTACTCATCTACTTTTGTGGTGAAGTATATAATTTCTGAAAAAGAATCTTGCTTTAAAATGATCAGAAATGCACTATTAACTCTCCTCATGTAAAACAGGTCAATAAATCAGGAAGAATTTCAGTACAATAAGAAATATACAAGATCAAAAAATTAAAGCTCATATCCACTTACAGAATTTTCTTTTCCAAACTTTGTTTAGTTATTCTTTTAATTGGAAGCAAATGTCCATGAAAGCCTATCCAGGAAACCAAGAGAATATTGGGAATTTTCAGAGCATGTTGATGAGGAAACAAATTTCATAGAGACACCTCTAGAAGCACTGTTAGGATGCTTATGGTGATCTTAGATCACAGCAAGATCTGTGGGCAGATAACAATGTTATGAAGAGTTTAATAACCACAGCAAGTACCCCTTAATCTAGGATATAAACATGTTGATTAAAGCAATTCAATCTTACTTCTTATTGCTGAAGTTCTAATGTATTTAATGGGGTTTCATTCACTCTTCTTCCCTCTGATGACAGGATGATCTCCTCTGCAGTCTGGTTTTGTGATGCATCATTATGCCAAAAATCTGTGGACTATTAGAGGTATTTTGCAATATTAAAGAACCTTAGCCCATTAAGTGAAAAAAAAAAAAGAAAAATTGCTAAAGCTGCAGGTATTTTAAAACCTGACTAAAATGGAAAACTTCCTGTGTTCCTTATAGCTGTGTCTGAGAAAAATAGCATGATTTGCTCTAGCATAAGCAGAATTTCCTATGATTGTATGTGCAGAAATTTATATATAAACATATAAGGAAATATGTTTAAAATAGTGTTTCTGTTACTTGGATATTTAACTTGGAGTAAATAGGTGCTTATGTTTTTTGTGCTGAGTATTCACTTTAGTTTACAGAAAAAATGTAGTGTTATCCTTTACCAGAGTAAAGAAATAAAGAGTCTTTTTTTGGTAACTTTAAATACTGATCATAGCTTTATGGAAATATTTTGAAATTTCCTTTGCAGCTGAGCCTCACAGCATGGATTTGATTTTTTTTTTTTTCAAAGGACTCTTCGTGTACATAAACAGTTTCTATATTGCATGGTTTTTTAAAAGATATTATCTTAAATGCTTACTCATACAAAGTACCTAAAAAGCAACTGCTAAAGCAGAAAAAATATGATTAAAATGTGTTTCTGCAAGAGTAATGGTGAACTTCAAAGGGAGTTTAAAGAAGAAAATCTACATCTAATTTCTTATTCTACCTTGAATTGATTTTGTTTGCTCTGAAGATACTTTGGAGTCTCAAGCACAGATTACCTTAAATTATTGCTCATCAAGGTGATTGTCTCCCACAGTCTCTGATTTAGATTTAGAAAGAAAAATAGGAGAGGATGTCCCAGCCCCTACCCAGCAGCCCAGCACTGGAGCGAGTTCATAAAGGGGAATTGCATTGGGCACATGAGGACAAGGGGAAAGAGAATCAAGGTGGAGGTGCTGCTCTCCTTAAATAACTTTTCTTTCCACTGCTTAAGAAACATGCTTCCTGCAACAAGAAGGATGAAAATTTTCTGGCTTATTTGGATTAGACAGTAGTAATATTCACATGAGAATACTTAATTTTCATTTAAACAACAAATTACAGAAAGAAAACAGCTGTGTAATACAGAAGAAAATGTTAACAAAGAACTCAAAAAAATCAGTTTTGTGATTGCACGTCTTTGTCTTTATATATCCTGCAGACCTTACTCCAGAAATAAAAGTGTCTATGAAAATATGTTATTTAATTACATATAAACATTGTTTAAATTATGTTTGACCAATGTACTGATTTTTTTTCATACTACTATTTTTTTTTTGCATCTTTTACATCTGAGAAAATGATAAAAATGATTCTTGAGTGCAGAAAAGAAAATCTTGTATGTTTAATTTTTCTTTATGAGAAAACCATTGTGTCTTAATTCCCTGGAAATATATGAAACAATGAGCAGAAATGCTGGCCTTGCTGTACTATGTGACATCTTATGCAATGTCCCAACTATCCACCATGCTTTCTCTTCAAAAGTACTTTTTCTTCTAAAGAAAATTTTGTTTGTTATCACCTGGAAAAAAAAGTCACTTGTTAAGGACTTTTTCTTCCCATGTTTTTACTGTTTTTGTGGCACCTTGTAATGCAAAATATTGCTAATTACATCTAATTAGAAATCATTAAAATGCTACAACTCATAAAAATAATAAAGATTTATTAATTTTTTTATAGATATAAAACCTGAAAAATACATTTTGTTCTTCAAATTGTTTTCTAACTTGATCAACAAAGAAATAGCAAGGGTTTATATTTTTAAAATTATTTGTTTCTGTAGTGTATTTTAATATCTTTTCCTGAGACTGATTATTAAAAACAAAGCCTCTTTAATCAAAGGGAGAGTTTATTTTATTTTTATTAATTTAATTTAATTTAATTTTAATATGTTCTACAGATCACCTTTTAGTGGAAATGTATGCCAAATGGACCATGTTAAGGTGAAGGACAAATACTAGAAAACAACCTTGATAAATTAAATTTTTTTTTTTCTAATTTACTTTCTAATAGTACACTTCTTTAAACTTAAAGACCTTTTCCACTTTTATTAACTCAACCATCATGAAGCTATAATAAAAAACTCTTACTCTTTATTACAGAATTAGTTTTTCTCATGTAATTGTTCTGGGATAAATGTTCACTTGAGTTACAGTCTGGTTGGCAAAGAGACTTACTTTCTGCCAGCAGTTCACTCAAACATGTGCAGTTTTATAGGGGAGCTGAGGGAGACATCAGACACAAATACAATTGTGCAGTAAACATCATATAGGCAGTGGGATTTTATAGATGAAGAAAGAAGGCATGGCTTCCATAAAAACATAAAATGATGTAAAGAATATATTTTACACCTAGGATAAGCACACACAAAAATTGCATTCTAAAAGGCTCAGGTTTAAAACTGCTATGTCTCAAAACAATAATTTATGCCAGACCATAGGTTATTGTTATGTAAATCTCCTGAGTCACCTACCAAAAGCTCAGCTACTACTGCCAGACAAATGTCTGTTCTTGGGTAATGATTGATGCACTGTGTATCAGCTGTAGTCAAACCAAACCAAATCATATCAATTTTCTAAATAACAAGGGCAACAATATTTAATTAAATAGAAAAATCTTTGAAAGGTTTTTATGGTTACACATAAAAGCTTCTTAAGGTATAATATTTCAAATTTACAGTCACACTTCTTTATAAAGTTTTCCACTTCCTTATTCTTGTGAAAAATAAACTTGTGTAAATATGATCTTAAGAATGTGACTATACAGGGAGAATATAGAATTTTCTTCACTGCTGACGGAAGCATTTAATTAGTTTATTTGCAGTAATTAATTTGCAATATCATCCTTACACTTTCACTCTTTTTTTCCATATTCACACAAGTGTACTATTAACACTTTTAACCTACTAAAAATATAAGACTGGCAGACTTGAAGGAACCAACACTTTATTGGTACCTCAAAGAAAAATGTTTGTGCTAGTTTTACAGAAGGATTCAAAACCACTTTTGCAGGTTATATCCTTTGCAAAGGGGTAGATACCACTTGTTACTGTAAAGCTGAATTCAGCACTCACTGCATGGTGCTCAAGCGAAAAATATGACCATTCTTTGTGGTGTGAGGATTTAAGAAATTCCAGCATGCTGTTTCATTGTTTAGATATTTACCCAAATGTGTTGCATTCTTCCATACAACAAACTTAACTTGAAATCTCAGAAATTTCTTCCTAAACTGTGAAAGTTTACTGTGTGCTGCTGTCTGAATATGCAGTAAAATGCTACCCCCAGCATGGGCCCCATTTTCTGACTCGACCCTCTCCATCCAACCCCCATAAAGATTTGGTTTCTGTTTTGCCCAGACCCACCCTGCTGGGAAGGCTGTGCTGCTCACAGCAGTTGTGACACTGAGCTCAGGCTGCCTGAGAAAGTCCTGCAGGGCTGTGCAATGTGGCTGCCTGCCATCACTGGGTATTCTGTTACTGCTGACCCATTCAAGCTTTTTTTCTGCATTCCCTCTTCTCGGCAGTTGAACATCCTTTCTTCCAAACTGTTCTGAATTCTAGGCCATGAGAGGGACTTTTTCTGTGATGTGTGCAATATAACTGAGAAAGAGAGGATTTTTCGTAGGCAGACTACAAATCTATACCTTGTGATCTTTCCTTTGATTTATTTTTAACTTACCTTTGCAGTATCCTTTTCATATTTGAAATTCATAGTTGTGGTCTGGATTGGGCAATTTCCAGAAACATTTAATTTTTTTTTTTTTGAAATCGGTGAACACTTACTGGGGAAAGAGCTCTTAATTGTCTTTCCTGATTCACAGTACTAATATTTAAGTAATCTATGAAGAAATTTACTCTTTGTCTTACATCTCCCAGTCCTTCCTAATGTTCAAAGGTCAATCAATAATGCAGTGTTCACTATTGCTGTGTGGCATTGATAACAATAATTAGCCATTTCTTCTGCAATTTGACAAAAAACTGAATGAGCTGAAAACAATTCAGAGTAGGTTATGCCTGCATTTTAAACAAAGGCTTAACAGGGAATAATTTGGCTTGATAAATGTTTTTGAATTGTCACTGCTCTGAAGTGTTCACAGGGGTAGGAGTTTGAAAGTTCTAGTTGATATACAACCTGAAAAGCCTTTTGTAATAGTTAAAGCTCCCTTACATTCTTTGCTAATAAACTTAGCGAGAACAGAGGTTTTTAATAGTAAGGCTAGATTATCATTCATGCTTAAGGTGAGAACATACAGCTCCAGTCTCCTGGGGTCCCTGCTCCCTGTCTCTTTTGGACTGGACTCAGTGGCTAATGTATGATGCTCGACCTAGTGCGCAGAGCAAAAAAAGAGTTACCAAAGTAACCATGAGGGACATTTTACTTCTCTTTAATAATCAGGATGTGGGTGTTTATTGGGTAGCAGACTCTGAAACAGATGGAACTTTTTCCTACAGCTAGTAGAAAGAGAACAAAAGAAGGTTAATTACCACTTGTTTGTACAAAGTTATAGGGATATTTCACAGGAAAATCCCAGGAAAATGCCTTGTTTAAGAACTAATAAGATACTGCAGCAGTCTTGAAATTTCATTCAGTTTTGTGTGAAATCCAGCAAGATGCTGAGCTCTCCTTACTGAAGATATCACCACCAGAGAAGTCCCTCAGCACTTTGCAATTATAGTAATGTTTGGAGTCTTTATCTGTGGATTCATGAGTCACAGCTGTACTAAATACAGTGACTATTCATAAATACTAATTTTATTCTGAAGGTGAAAGTGCTTTTCTCCAATAATAAGATGAAGACCAATTTTTTACACATGCTGTTAAAATACTTGTTCAGTCATTTCATTTCCATGAAACAAATGTTCCTGTGTAGTCCTACTATCCTTTAATGAACATGCTTTACCTAATGTATGATTCCTTTTACAGTTTAAAATGTGTTAAAAACTTTTAAATTGACAATTTAGCTCTTATTCAGTTTCTTTAACTCTAAGTTTTATTTAAGTATTTTTAAAGAAATTAAGTGGTGTCACTTACAAGGCTTAAATTATAACAATGTTATAACCCTATTGATTTCTGGTGAAAAGAACTACCTTGAGATGAATGGAATGGTTTGTGACTACAAAATATTTTCCATTCTTGAAGCCAAGCTAGACTCCAGATCCTGTGAAGAGCTTTGTAAGCACAAAACTGTGTTTATGTAATACATTCTGGGAAAATGCAAGAAGTATCCTTATGTGTTTTCATCAGGTATTTAAAAAAATTGAATGTTTTAATACTCTTTGCCTGACTGTTGCCATATTTTCTATATGAGATTGATAGAGAATATATTTGTGAAAATGACATACTGGGAACATCTATATGAAATAGACTATAATACATTAGCCTTCAGGAATCCCACTGGAAAACATAATAAAGCATACAAATATCTCAAAAATCTAATATGTAGTCAAAATTTAGTTAGAAAGATATAGATAACTTGAAGTGTGATACAATATAGTTAAAAAATATATTTCAAGCCTGATTTTGGGCTGTGATACATTAGCCACATCTTTCAGTATATGCTCCAAAAAGAGATGATGGCAGCATAAGAAACAAGGACCCACAAAGCATATACCTGATGACTGCTGAAAGATCTCAGCAAAGATCTCCGCTGGGTAATTGGAGTAATGAAGAGGAACACACAAACCTCCCATTTTTATGGGAAGTGATCATTGTGTTGACTTGTTTGAAAGTATTACAGATTTGAGTAAGAAAGCTGAGAAGGAAACATTCTGCTAGCATCAATTTTTGTTTTTTAAGAAGGAAAATATTTGGCACCAGGAAAAATTTATGTAAAGTGTGACACAAGGTATATCAATATCATGTGGAGAAAAAAAAATTTCATCTACTATGTCTTTTGCTTAGAATCCTGTTTGGTTTTATACTCACCTCTCTCTGTACGTGACTGTAGAAAACATGAGCAGACAGAGGCAGATTTACTATTACCTTAGACCTTGCTGCATGAAACACAGGGTTATTCTGTCTTTTGTGCAAACTGTGAGTTTTACGAGGACATATGACAATCTATTTCCTCTTTTCTATCTTCAACAGGACAACAGGAAAGTAATATTCTCCTATGGGCTATTGCTTTTCACAGAGCTTTGCTTCCCATGAGTATCTCCCTGCCTTTTCCTTAGACTGCTTTGTAGAGGAGGTATCAGCATACCCTTATTCTAAAATATCACTGCACTGCGTCTCTCAGGAAAGCTTGTTCTATGAGTAATTTTTTCCTGCTAAGTTGGATGCACAGACCCCGTAGATGCAAGAAGAAACAGCAGACTGAAGATGTGCTTGTGGCTCCTAAAAGTAGCCTCCTGCAAACTGTCTTCTAAATGTGGAGATTTTATTTCTTGACAGTGCAACTGCTTCACTCCTACATTCATACATACATATGTACATACATACATGTAGGTGTATACATACACATATGTAGGTATGTGTATATATATGTATAGTTATGCATATATGACTTTCATATTACTGCACATCCGTCTTTGGGTCTCTCAATAAACTGTGTGATTTTTATATCTGAAATATTCTACTTCAAGCCTGAAAGTATATACTTGATGCAGGACTTTAATACCATGTCAAATAGATTACAGTCTAGTTATTTCCTGAGCCATACAATTAAAAGGGATTTAACAGTGTTGTGGCCTACATTTGCTGTCCTCACTCATTATTCAGGCTCCTGTCAAGCCGTGTATTCACTGGAAGTTATAGGGGAGGAGTGGCACAGCAGACTGAGTCCTCCCATCTCAGAGAATGGTTGCCCTGAGGACATGTTGTACTCTAATGTGATGGAGAAAAAATATAAATAATGTCAAACAAAAGAAAATGCAGGATTTCCTTGAGCATTAAAATCAAGAGTTTAGACATGACAAAGTAGCCTCTAGAAGTATGTTCATCTTTGACCTCTCTCAGATCCTGAGCTGATTTCTGTTGTTACACTGCAAATGAACAAAATAAATTGAATTCTTAATATGAAATGAATTCCTGGATAGAGAAATATTCAGGAATTCATGTACATTACTGTATTGTGTGGAGGGAAAATTACAGTTACAATACTTTTCACAATAACTTGTAGGCAGAGACCAACTGCTCAGCACATGGAGGACTGCCTTTAGAAGCACACAGAGATGCAGAGGGATTTTCTGCCCTGGGATGAATCACAGCATCTTCTGTAGCCTCTCCTGCTTTAGGGAATTAGCTCAGCTGATTGAAGGAACTCAAAAATCACTATGTAACTACTCAGATTGTCCTAAGCAATACAATTGAGAAGGAAAATGAGGCAAGACACTGGAGAGAAATAAAATGAGGCAAGGCTCTGGAGTGCAATGAGAAGCAGCAGGGGAGAGGGAATCATATTGGGTACTAAAATGTTTAAATCAGCATACAATGTGCCTGCCTTTGAAATGTCACTCCAAGATTTAATCAGTCATTAAGAAAGTAAGTAGCGGGTTTCTAGTGTTTTCAGTAGGAAGTTTTACGTGTTTAGGTTAAAGTAGAACCTCCTGTACCTGCTGACTAACTCCATCTTTATAAAGCAGTGTAGAAAACATGCCTAATACTGAGTGTTCTCTGGAGTCAATGTCCCTGCCAGTGTTAAACATAATGTTCTGCATAGCAGAAGTACAGACATAGCTTTTAAATACATGGTGTGCACTTGGTTCCCTTATAGGGAACAAGAGAGTAAAATGAAATAGGAAAAGATACACTTAAATGTACAGTATGTAGCAATGAATAAATACAAGCAATTTATGGAAGTGTTCTTTTCAATTGCAGTACTATTGAGGAAGTACTTGAAATGTAACTTCATCTTACATACATACAGCAAAAGATCTCCTCATTTGCTTTTATTTCTGGCATTGAGAATCTTTATGTCTGTATATTTTAAGATCCCGCTAAGGTTATGCGTACTTCTGAGTTTGCTCACTTAAGTAGAACTCTTGCTCTGTATTGGTATGCCATTAACCCACTACTGCAATGAAGTATATAATTCAGAGATTAAATTTCAGAGCTCGATAGGAGGCTATATTAATAAGAGTTTATTAATGGCATTTAAGCAGTTAATGAATATTAACTGATTGTTTTGAAGCTGAAGACATTTGTTTGTTAATTTTAACATTAAAAACTAACCACCCCCACCAAAACAAAAAAGAGTCATATTTCTATGACTGACATAAATTTCTTGCTGCACCCTTCCCAAAAATAGAAAACATTGACTAATACAGCCATTAGAAGTGCTGCTTTCATCAGATGACTAAGATTTGTAGTTATGTGTTTCAGGGCCCAAATCCAACAAATCACTTAAAAGCATGATAAAAGTTAAGATTATGCTTAAGAGCTTTTCTGGATCAGGTCCTGATATACGAATATTCACATCTCATGACTTAGAAACATTAGTTAATTTTCTTAAGAACTGTTAGGAAACATTGTGTCCTATTACAGAATAAAGTGATGGTTGGTTTTCTGGCATGAGTCACTCTCTTTATCCTAAACAGCAGCTCCTGAGTACTATGGGAGCAAGGATATTGTGCTTGGCTTGATAGGCAATTTGACATTTTGTTGCATATGCTACTCTGTTCATAAAATAAATCTCAATGTGTCCCTCTGCAGCGTGGCTCTCAGCTGCTTATGAAATAACTCAACTGAGAATCATTTCAACCAAGCATCTCAGCTGAGACTTTGACAATACATAATCTGAATGATAGGGAGCTAAACGTAAATATTAAAGGAAAAAAACCTCACAGGTTTTCTAATCAACTGTTTGTCAAACTATTGCATGTAAATTATTGCAAGCCTGAAGAAATTTAGTTTGTTTTACTAGTAGTGTAGGATTACATGCTATTATTTTGCATTTCCATTTTCATAAACATATTAATACAAGTGTCAGTAAAAAAATTTGTTTCTACCGCACTTAAACAATAGGTCTCTGAATTTTATTGAACATGATTTCACCTTCAGTATGTTTATTCTCAGCACCCCTCTTCTAATTTAAAAATAGAATGAAATGAGTACCTCAAAGAACTAGAGTGTGACAATAAAATCCAATATGGAATCAATATTCCAGACAAGTGACAAAACCTATATTTCTTTCTCCCTTTCATGATTGCTCCATTCTTCAAACCCTCATTTTCAAAAGCCTGAAAAGAATTTAGTAATAAGAGTTGGAAATCCTCGAAAAGGCAGGCCAAGTGGAGAGGAATTTCAGAGCTACACAGGAACTATAGAATAAACTTTTGATCCTCTGCTATGTGCTATGGTTTTAAATATTTATTTTGATCAGAAATAACTCCAATTCTCTAGTCCTAAATATCTGGTCACTAATATATCATTCAGGTGATATTGACCCCTTTTCTGACAGGAAATTCCATGAACATATCAGTCTGATGAAATATTCTTAGCAATGTACTCTGTAATTTCCCTTTTATTGCCTTCTTCATATACATTATATTTGAATATATCAGCCTGGAGAAGTGTTAAAATTAGGAGGTTTCATTCCTTCCTTTCCTTACTGTTTCTCAAAACGGTGTATAGAAAGATGCTTTAATAACTCCTGATAAATCAGCTGTGTTGGATTTTATTATTGTTCTTTTCTTGCCTGTCTTCCCACCAATGCCTTTCTGCTATTTTATTATACAGAGCTGAATGTTGTAGGATACATTTTCATTTTCTAAACAGAGTCTCCTGAAAATGTGGACAGAAATTTGCATTAACTTCTACCTATTCAAAATAAAATGAAAATGTTTAGATATAAGGAAAAAATATTTTTCTATTAAAACAAAATATGTAACTTACCAGAATATTCTATTCTTTGATAAAATGTAAGAAACTGTTAGCATAAATAAACCAAGAAAATAGTGGGTTTTTTTGACATTTAAGTTGACATACACCTAGAAAGAGATATTACTAGTTAGTACACTGTGCCTCAAAAGTCAATTTCCCTTTTACAGGCAAATAGAAAGTAAATCACTTTATACCACTTTGCTGAGAGCAAGGAATGTTTAAAATAATAATGTCAATATAGCATGATATTTTCTCTTCCATCAACTCTGATGTCATGTTTGATACTATGTTATTGTGTTATAGGTGCCAAGATGAAATGATTGGCACATGAACCATTTTCACTTTGACCCAGGAAAAATTGGGAAATGATGAGCTTGTCTAAAAGATTTATCTTCTGAGTGTTGGAAAGTGTAGAACAATCTAAAATTGTTCTTTAATGATGCCTCTTTATACACAATACAGCTCAGGAAAAATATGACCTAGTACTATACTATGAATTATGCTGAAATGTAACATTAATGAGGCACATGTATTTGCCATGAAAATTGATAATAATGTGGGGTGCCCAGTGTCTAAAAACCTAGTTTAATACATCAGGCATATTTGTTGTGACAGTTACCACCAAAAAATAAATATTTACCAGCAGTTTGGTGTATGATCGTTTTTTCCTGAGAGTTATAAATCGTATTAGTGTCTTGGGTCCCAATTTTGTGTCAGGTCTTAGGAAAAATATTGTGTCTATGGTGCTGAGTGCCTTGTAGTTTTTGAATTACATCGGAGTATTATTGCAGACTACTAGCAACTGTGCCTTTCCTCATATGTTCCCATAATATAATAATCTGCCCTGGAAATGGTAAGGTACTGCTTCTTTGGGCTGTGCCCTTTCGAAAGCTTTTCTCTTGGGAGACCATAAATAGCGTCAACACATCAAATGGAATTACTCAAAAGGAGAAGCAGAACAGGTCAGACCAATGCCCAGTTATTTCTGATTAATAGATCTTATACTCAGATGCTTCAAACTTGAAAAAAAAATATTTTCCAGGTATTCTGGGAAAGAACATTTCCTGGATTCAGTGCAACATGCTTTTAATTACATAGCATAGGATCAAATCATCACAGACCTGCTTTGCCAAGTTAACTTTTTAAATTAGCTTTACAATAGATTTATATTCCCTGTGGATATGCAGCAGCAGAGTAAAGCTAAGTCGGTCTGATTTTCCAGCCATCATAGTTTAAAGAGCTATAATTCATATTTAATGAAGAAGAATTTATAGGAAAAGCTTCCACAACCATTTAACAAGGGACTTTATGAACAGGTTCTTCTTTTGCTCTGCTAAAAGCCTTTCACCTTATGCTTTCATTTTATAGGCTGATGCAGCATGTTTAGAGGAAGCTGGGTATTTTCAGAATTTTTTTTATAAAAAGCCCTAATATTAGAAATACTTCATGGTTTAGATTTACATGGGATGGCTGGTGAATTTTCTGAAATGTATAGAAATTCTTATTTTAATGAGGAAAGTGATTTATTGCAAGAAGAAGAAGAAGAAAAAATATCAAGTCTTTATGTCACTAACATTGATGATACAAATTAGAATTTAGAAGTCTACCTCCCTTCTCTATGTAAGTACTAAGTTAGGGCATGAAAGCAACACAGTGAATAGGGCTGGATTTCTGTAATGTCTTGGCAAAACATGATGAAATCTTAATCTGACAGCTGCTTTAGATCTGCCTGAATATGAAGATTAGAACATATTTTGCAGTCTGACTTAAATACTAAGTAATGAGAACTGGTAAATATTGTGAGTCTGATGAGGAATGATAGGGCCTGAATTAGTTAAAACCTAACTTTAAAATCCTCATACCTACTCTGAAAAAGAGTGTTGTCAATTAGAAGTCACAGGGAGGAGCTAAACACATCTGCAATATTAGAAAAATTGAAGTTTGCAAGAATAAAAGAAAAACTAGAAATAGTAAAATCATTAGAGAAGGCAAATTAATATATCTGGAGAACCCACAATTTCTAGGAGAATTAATGTGTGCATTCATCTGCATATGACTAGTAATGCAAGAGATGTCTTGAGTGCTGAAAAACTGGTAGAAAGGTTTTGCAAGGGTAAGTTATTGTTCCTGTGTCTGCTGCCCAAAGCAACTGTGAAAAGAAGCAAAGGAAATGTTGGAAAAAGGCACAGCTAAAGAAGTGTTGTGTAAAAGACATCATTCTTGAATACTCAAGCATGGAAGATTTTAGAGACTTTATTTTGGGGATCATCAATCTCGAGCCACAATTTCTGCCAGTACCTATTTCAGGTTTTTGTCCCAGAGTTCGGCCTTCACTGTTTGAGCTACTTTGTTTATCAGCAATTTTGAGTTCAGATCAACCTGTGTGAAAGCTGAAGCTGGACTCTAGAACACCTGTAATTTTTCTTCCATCTCCTGTCTGGAATAAAACTGCCCTAAACACCAGTTTTTTTGGTTGAGAGGGCCATGCGCTGTCACTCTTGCCCACTGAAATTATTACAATTTATCAGTCAATTAAATATTCATTGAGGCACAGAAAAAAGCATAAGAATGACCTCTGGTGTTGGCAGGGAGCTTGGATGAAAAGACCCTGTAAGTGAGGCAATATCAATATTTAAATACTAAGTGATCTTGTCTTGGAGGGGTGATGAACTTGAATTATGCAGAAAGATTATATTGAATTATACAAAGGGTTTATACATAAACATATTTTACCTAAAGTGAAATTACAGAAAAACCTCTAGGAGAATGTATTAAACCTGCTGATAATATACTAACAAAAGTAGTCAAAATTATATTTCTTTGATGCAGTTAATATTAAATTTGTAAAAACATAGCAATAGACTAATATTCCTGATTTGAGAGTACACAGTCTTGCACAAGATCTTTCTCTTCAAATATGCATATCTTTATGACTAGAGACTGAATTTCACTCATTGAAGGCGTACCTTGTTACCTACATAGTGCAAGACTTAAGTGTGGTACCGACTCTATAGCTGAAAGGATGACTACCCCAGCTGCGACCAAAGGTCGTAATATGCAGTGTCTGACAGCAACAGTGAGCAGAAAAGGAAAAGTGTACTAGAACAAAACAAGTGATATGCATTCCTTAAATTTAGGTGACCAATGAGATCATCAAGCAGAATCTCTAGGTTAAAAAATCACTGTGTTATGACTGCTGAGGAAGTTCCACATTTGATCCCTCTGCACTGGTTAGAATTTGTATACTTCCATTGTGCCATTTATCTGTTTTCTGAGATGAAAAATCCTTTTTTACTTATTTATTCCTTTGTTGTAAGATGCCTTATAATGCTAATCATCTTTGTCACCTCATACATAGATTTTCACTAAGTTTTGTTTGTTTTCTAAGTTGGAGCAATTGATATTGTTCACAGAATTCAAGATGTGGGCACACACATTTATTTTCTTTATTACTTTCTCTTTTTTTTTATATAATTCCTAATATTTCCATCTATCTCTTCATCAGTGCACTGACATTTCCAGAATATTCCCCACAATGAGTCAGAGAACACTTTCTTGAGAGGTAAGAAAATGTTCAAACGCTATGTCTGTAGTTATTCTTCCCAATGTTTATATGAATTCAGTTGTAGCTCTTATTAGACACAAAAAGCCCAAACCATCCATTAAGGTGGTGTAGTTTGTCCTCTTTTTCAGTTCTTTCATGAAAAAAGGTTGGAGTCTGGGTAATCTTGGACATTAAAATATCATTTAATGAAGTGTAGTTTCTAATAAATACTCTTTCAGACATTTTGGAGCATGGGGAATGGAATGGAGGTTTCTAATGTGAATATCGGTGCTACTGACTATGTATAATTTTATACAGATAATTTCTCAAGTGTCAAATTCATTTGCAATCTAAGGTAGTCCAATAAAATATCTATGATTTGGAACGATTTTTCATGATTTCACTTTAAATAACCTGGACTTTGAAATTAAAATCCATTGAGATTATATGAACACTAGGAAAAGGTTCCACTTTCTTGATGCTCTTTAATCCCATAGCTCTAGTTATTTTGCCAAGGACTTTAAACCATTAAAAAGATGAATATTCCATACTTCTGCCGCACCAAAGAAATGAATTCAAATGAAAAACACATTTTATTCTGTGAATTCAGTACTGGAAAAATGAAATCCCTTATGTGGTATTGTTGGAAGGAATATCATTCGCAGCAATGGATAAACCAGACAATTTTACAGAGATGTGGCTTAGTTTTGTAACAGTATCATATTAAGTGTTAACTTTGTGGCAAATTACTGAAAAGTTATTGATTTTGTTATAAATTCATGTTATGTTTCTGGGATGCTATTTGTTTTTATCTAATTTCCATTCTGCTTTCAACTTTTTCTTGGATATATTACAGTAAGTCTCTTTGTCTTTCTTTACTATTTAAAAAATACTGGTTTACTGGTACGTATGCAAAAAAGTACAAAAGCTTAGTTTTGGCAAGCAGTGTTTTTTGTATTTAAGTATGGAAGAAAGAACTGATGGTTTCTTGGACACTTAATATATACACATACTTTTATGGCAACCTTATTTGCATGCACGCTCTGAGTAATGGAAGAAATACCAGTGTCTTGCATTTTTCAGGGGGTGTCCTCCAATGTCAGTAATTCTCCATGGCACCTCATGTGCCTTTGTGGAACAGGAAGCACATTACTGTAAATATCTGCTCATAAACTCAGTAAAGTGGGATGTGCAAAAATACGTTCCAAAATACATGTCGAGTTCTGCCAAGAACATAAATTAGCTTGCCTAAGTAATGTGGGTGTTCATGAAATGTTCAATAAAAAATGGTAGACCAGACATTTTATCACTTGTAACAGCTTCAACAAAATCCGTTTAAAAGACTTAAAACTGCTCTAGTCCAAGATCCATCTAAGCCACAATATTTCTATTGCCAATGAGACAAAGCAAAAACAAATTCTGACGATTAAGTGGGGATCGTCATATGTTTAAGTCAACACCTTGGTTTTGGAGCTTTAAAATACAGACTTGAGATTCATAGGGAATACAGTACCCACCAGCGCAGAGCTAAATATCTATTCATAGTTGCCAAAATGTGCATTTCCCTTAGCTATTGCAAATCTTATTGATGTATATAGAAATGGCTGCTTAAATACCTAACCGTGATCACAGGAAATAGCACAATCTGGGCATGTGATTGTTTCAAGAATAGTGGTACTATACTCAAGTTCCTATGTGTTTTCAGACCTGAAGTTTTCTGCTGCATTTCTTCTTCATATGATTACTGCTGCAAGCAGTAATAAGAAAATCAAATTTTTAGTAAACTGCCTGTGTTTTTTCTGATTCAGGAACTGCTTGACTCATTATACCCAAACAAATCTACAGGCTATAAAATTCAATATGTCATCTAAGGTTATTCAAATAAAACACAGTAAGCTTCAAGCATGATGAGAGTTTTATGACTTTTGCGAACATTAAATGGTTTTTGCAGCAATTCTTGTCAATGACCTCTGGCAGAACTATTGGCAAGAGGCTGATTGCTCACTATAGACTTTCTGCTTTTATGTCTAGCAAAAAGCAGAACAGACCCAAACTGTTCATTTTCTGTTGCTTGTGAAAACTGGAAATCTACATATACAAGTATTAAAAGGATGATGCTTCATATCAGGAAGAAATTTAGAGACATGTTCAATTACTTTGATACTTCTCTCTTCATTTTCCTGATAAAATTACTCTCTAAATGCATTGCAGTGTATGTCAAAGTTTGGTATGTTGATGTTTTACTGTTTCAAGACTTTTACAATGCTGTTATAAAGGTACAAGTCTCTTTCCTATTACATTTACAGGCACTTTTACAACTTACCAGCTTTCAGCAGGAGTCTATCTTCTCTCTGAGGATTTAAAATAAAACACATTGTTTTAAAATTTTTTTCTCTATCATAAATGTATTTATTTCATAAAATATATATTTTAATTAGGTATATCTAATCAAAGAAAGGACTTAATGAAAAATTTTCTCCTCTGTACTGATGTATAGCATACCATTGGAGGTTACAAAAAATGCCAGTCTTGACATAAATCAGACAAGGTACCAGACAAGAAAAATAATTGAAACCCCTCTCTTACGATTCTTTTGAAAATTGGATTTTTTCCTGCATTGCAACAGTTTGAATATATCCTACTACAATGGGAATAGTTTGAATGCATCCTACTACAATGGGAATTTGTTGGGATTTTTAATTTTCTTCTCTCCCCTCTAACAATGAATGAATCAATAAGAAATGACATTGAGCAGAATACTTCATGAGCTTCAGAAACAAATTAATTGCTTTACCTAAAATCAGTAAACATCCAGGATAAAAATGGGAAAATTGCTGTACTTATGACCAAAAGTACAATTTATGCAAAAAGAACCAAATGTTCTTTACAGCACATTCTTGTGCCTTTGGTGGTGGTGCAGTTCTAGGTAGATCTCATGTCAAATAATTGCAGCAAACAAATGGACAAACCTTGTAGAGGTAGGCATAATAGAGAACACATAGAATGGATATGGCTGTCCATAAGTTTACTGGTTTCCAACTGAACCAGTTGTGACGCTGTGGTTTGGCAAATTTCTGGCACTTTTTTGGATGATTGTCACAAAATTAGTGATGTATATGTGCTTATAAATATCCACATCTTTGTCTTATAAATATGCCCTTTGCATACTGTTGTTTATGTTCAGGAATTGAAAGATTTTAATGCCTGTGTGTGAAGGAATTTTAGTTTTCAAAGAATTAAAACCAAGATGAGAGAGGATCATTTACAAAATGACTTTTTTCTGCTGTTCAGTTGACATGAGAGCAAAGACAACTTGCAAGACACAAGGGTGGAACATTTGGGTCCCTGGTTACAAGCTTCAGTAACTCCTGGAGAATATTCAGATGCTAATTTTAGAGAGTCTATAACATGTGGTAAAAAGGCATGGCATGAATCATAACAGTGAATAGTATCTGGTACTCAAACATCGTATTTTATCTGATGATCTCATAGTACATTACTGATATTTAATTATTTAACTCCCACAACATTCTACACAGGTAGGTAAAATATTAATTTACCTTGCAAGAGATAGTTGTCGTGGTCTAAGCCCAGCTGGCAAATAAGCACCACACAGCTGCTTGCGCAATTCCACCTCTCCTCTCCACCCCAGTGGAATGGAAAGAAAAATCAAAAGTAAAACTTGCTGGTTGAGAAAAGAAGAGTTGGATAATTAAAACCAGAATGGAATATAATAATAGTCATAAAAAATAATTATAATAAAA
Source organism: Pardalotus punctatus (assembly GCA_013400915.1). Lineage (NCBI taxonomy): Eukaryota > Metazoa > Chordata > Aves > Passeriformes > Pardalotidae > Pardalotus > Pardalotus punctatus. Next base: position 364,602 of record VZTX01030094.1, on the reverse strand, counting down.
ATGGAAATAATAAACCCAAAAAAACTGATGCACAATACAATTGCTCACCACCTGCTTACCAATGCCCGAGCCCTGTCCTTGAACACAGATCTGCCTCCCTTCTGGATAGCCCCTCCAGTTTATATACTGGACATGAGGTTTGGGTCACTCTACTGGCTGTACTCCTACACAGGTTTCTTTTGTGTACCTCCTGACAGTGCAGGAGACACAGACCAAAAAAAAAAAAAAAATATTGTTTACAATGTTTAACTGCTAGTTATCTACATTGTTACCATTCTGAATCCCAAATACAGCAGTGTATGAGCAACTGAGAAATGAACTTTATCTATCCCAGCTGAAACCAGGACATTAATTTACTTTGGAAGAAGATTTAAAAGAAGCTGTAATAGTTCTGTAAATCTATATATGACATTTTTAATATTCACAGTTAGCCAAGACTTGCTTTTCAGTCTGTGAGAGAGAATCCTGTGTTGGTACACTAAATCCTGTTTTCAGAAGGCTTTTGGAGATATGTAAAGAGAAGGAGGGTCCTTTTCCATGAGAGAGCATGGTGATGGATTAAAAATCAGGTCTTCCTTTCCTTCGCTGATTTCCCTATGATTAAGCCAGGATTTTTAAATTATATTTCTGAGACTAGTATGTTTTTCTTGATGTTAGTAAGCCATGATATTTCTGAAGTTGACTGTCAGTTACATACACACACACAAATTTCAGTTGGGTTTCAGTCCAGTTTTGAAACATAACACTTCAGTCCATCTTATCTAAAAAGACAATTCTGATCTTCAGCTCTTCATTGATAAAAGACTTTATTATAAATTATTATTTCATATACCATTACATAGATTCACTGACATTTCACTCAAGCGTATATGAAATCTACTGGCAATCACATCTTCTGGTCTCAGCCTGCCCTGCTTCACCTTGCAGTACTACTTCATGAGCATGTTTCGGTAGAACGTAATTTAATGGATTCTTGGCCTTTTTGTCACTGGCTCTTGACACATTTATTTTATATTACATGGGATTACTGTGGTAATTTTTCTGGAGTATTTTTTCTTTTTCTGGACTAGTCAAAAACCCTTTCGGCTCTCTTGGCTCTTGGAAACACCCTATTATTTTTGTGGAATTCTATTCTGTGACCTTATTGATCTCAACAAATCTGTAAAATACAACCCATCTTACGTAAACCGTAAGCTCTGCTTTAGAGTCATACTGTTGCCTGGAAATATCAGCTTTTTTTCATGAGGTAAAATGAAATATTATTTAAACATAAGAATATGTTTCCCAGTGGTCTGTCTTACACTGTAATACAAATAAATTCTAATGAAGTTTGACTTACTCATGATCAATGTTTTTGGCTTTTTATAAAACTTCCTTGAGGATATTTTCATTGCAAAGCTATTTCAGTCTGTTTTTATAGGAGAAAAAAAATCACATTGTAAACAGACAACATGTCTTGGCTATAATAATGCTAATATGTTTTATTTCCTGTTTCTTCTAACTAACAGGAAAGGATAACCAGACGATATTAATGTTCCAGTTCTTTTGTGATTGGGTTTCCAAAAACCAGATTATGTTGATGTTGTTGACTTGAGACTTCTCTTCTTTGTTGAAAGTACTTTGATTAAAATCCTAAAGTGTGTATTTTAGAAGCAGTCCTGTGCAAACTCCAGTTCTGGGAGTTGATGGAAATGCTGATTCCAGGTTTTTCCTCACATGTATTTTCTCCCAGTCAGGAATGACGAATACAATTCAGGTTTTATTTGAAAATGAGAAGTGCTGTTCTCTAGTTCAAGTAACTTGCATGCCGTTATGGTTTCAGTGACTTTGAATTGTCTGATGGTATTTAGGTCATTCTGATTAAACAGAAAAGTCTTAAAAATTTAGCAAATTTTATTAAATTTAGACTGTTTGACAGAGCAATTTTGAATTTCATTGTCCAGTATCTATTCACGTGTAGTCTATACTCAGAATACAAGATGAAAAGAATAAGGTTTATTTTGTGACAAATTAATTGTGAGGACCTGGTTTTCTCCTTAAATTATGTTGTCCACATGGCACTTTAAAGAGGAGCTAAATTCAGACAGATTTAATTCAGAATATCAGGGGTTATAAAAACCCCTCCATTTTCATGTCTCTCTGCTAAATTTGAAAGTCCTAATTATTATTCAAGTGTTTCTTCCTGTTGAAATATTCCAAGAGGTGGATGTATTTTACTGAAACCTTTAAGTTTTAGAATAAAAAGTTGGCAATTTTTAAATGAGCTCTGAAAAGAGAAACTTTTTCTCCAGAAGTAAATGCATTTACTAAATTAATGCTATATACAAATTTTCCTTTACATTTTTATAGTCCAACAGAAGACCAGATATATAGATATAGATATAGATGGGTAGATAGATAGATACATAGACAGATTTTTTAAAATTTTTAAAAAAATTTGGAACTCTTAAAAATACTTGTGGAATATAGGACCCTTGAAAAGGTGAAACTACCTGAAACCATGATGGAAAATTCTTCTTTTAACAGCTGTAAGCTTCTTCATATGTTCCAAAGGATGAGAAGATTTTGCTGTGGTCTGAGCTTGGAAGTACCTGCCATTGCTTTTGCAATGTAGTCTGCTCTAATTGTATTTCATAAGCCAGTGGCCAGAGGAAATCCAATTATGGCAATAAATTATGATGTCTTAAATCCTATCAACCTATCCACTGAGATGAACCTCAAATAATAATATGAAAAAAGAAAAAAATACAGAAAAATTTATTTTGGAAAAAGTTCTTACATGTTTTTTCAATTCCACTGCTGTCATAATGACTTAGATATGGAATAGGATATACAGCCAAATTCCAAAATAAATTCCACTGCTTGCAAGCCTGAAAATCTGAGAAAGCTTGTTCATACCTCGGTCCATTTATGAAGTTTTGGCTAGTAGGAATGTGGGACTGAAAGACACAACACATGTTGAATAATGTAGGAAGAGTGGGCTGCACCTTGAACAGGAGGATTAGCAATCTCACACATATGATCCCTGTCCAGATTCTAGCTTCTAATGCTTAGGCATGAAAGTGCTGGCCCAGGATTTTCTTCACTAAGCTCCAAACCAAACCAAACCAAACCAAACCAAACCAAACCAAACCAAACCAAACCAAACCAAAAAACAAAAAAACAAAAAAACAAAACAAAAAAAAAATCAGCAAAGTGCTCTGAATTTTGCAACAGTTTTGTGTTAGGTTGGTTTTATAAGTTTAATATAGTTGGCCAACTTATTTAGCTTGGAAAATAAATGCTTTGCAAAAATGTTTTGCTTTTTTCTCTCAGGTGGAGTGAGGAATACACAGCCTGGGGACCTGGATTACATCCCTCCCTTCATTTAACACAGCCCTTAGCCAGAGGGTCCTCTGTCACTACTGTTGGTTAATTGGAAGGCAGGTATTAATGTGTTGCATGCCAAATGCTTCTGAAAAATGCATTCAGTCTCCCAGTAAAAAAAAGGTTCCACATTCATGCCTTGAAGCCTGAGACTATCCAAAGATGCATATTGAGTGTGAAGAAGTAAACAAGGATGGATGATTCGATTTTATCCTATGGAGCTCTTAAGTGCATGTTGAACATTTTCAGACTTAAATTCAAGTACCACACAAGTAATCTCTGAAAAAAAATCAGTTGTCATTTCAGTATTAGAATTTATGGGGTCTGTGATGACAAAATAAGGAGTTTATGGTTTTTACTGAGTAACAGGAATTACTGTACTGAGATTAACATTAGTGTACCTTGTAAGAACCATGTGTAACAACTGTGTAATGACATCCCTGAAGCTTGTCACTCACTACACACAGAATATTTGTGAATCCACCTAATTTCTCTAGATTTTTAAAATGCCATTTAGTAGATTATACATGTTATATCGACCTGCAGATAAGACTGGTCCTTATCCAGGCTATGCACGTCTAGGGCAAAAAGGAATTTTAGTTGTTCAGACCTAGCAGAAGTTTTTATTTAATTTTTTGTTGGATGATGCCAACTTAAAACCCAAATATGAAAATGTAGGAAATTTTTTTCATACTGATCAGCTGGGGGCAAAATTTCATAAATCTAGAAGGAAACATACCTCAAAGAAACTAATTTTTATATTTAAAGAAGATAAAAGTCAAAATTTTCAGTGAGATTAATCTATTAGAACACTTATGAAATATGTGCTTACGAAGCATGTTGAATACCTCCTCTAAGTAGATTTATCTAAGAATTTTTCCACATCTGAAAATATGATATAAACAGCTACTAAACCCTAGTGTTTTCTACCTAAGAAATACTTTATGAATAACAAAGTTGAATTGTGCTTGAGAAGAACTCTTAAGCAAATGATTCCCGTAGTCTACAGTGGAGACAATTCCATAGTCTACAAGCTTTTGGCCAGCCCATATTTGCTACACCATAGTGGAGGTGAAATAATTTGTGAGGTTGAGGAAAGCATCAACTGTGCTTTACCTGACCATGCATATTATTATAAAATCACACGCTCATTGTAACGTTTTATTGAGGACATCTTTCTTGTAAAAGTAAAAGTGAAGGCTCTTGCTACCAAGGCTGATTACATCAATTTTGACTTGCAGCTTCTCTAGTAATTGCTCATTGTTCTGAAAATTTTGTACAAATGGAAGGAAAAAAATTGTATACACCTTTATACTTGACTGTAACGACAGAAAGAAGAGATTTATTTTGTGTTTTACTTTCTGATAATTATGTTTAACAAACTGTGATTTTGAAGAAAAATAGTGGCTTATTTTTTTTTTTTAGTTAGAAACAGCAAAGGAACTCTGAACTGTTTTAAGAAGTGTTTATGTCTGTAAAATACTGCTTTTTTGTATTTCTAAGCCAACAGCATTTAGTGACTCTTATGACAGATGACACGTTTTGTACTCAGAAGTGCTTCCAAAATAAGTAAATAAAGCAGATAATACTCAGTTTGAATGGACTTAGTGCCATGATTCTTCATGGAACAAACTAAGACCCGTTTGGTGATGTTGAATTGCTTTGTCCTCCTCACTTGACACTCTAAAAATATCATATGCTGTCCTCTGGCCAGAGAGCTTCAGCTAACCTCTAATCTTGCAGCTGTGCCTCTATAGGTGGATGCTCACACCTCTGTGTATCTCCAGGGGAGTCACCAGGACAGTGAGAGCACGGCTGTTCATTTGCATGGATCCTGGGACTGAACTGGAGCTCAATTAGCTGTTGGGTAGGTCAGTAGTGGATAGGATCTGGTAGGTACCTCAACCCCATGGCTATACTTCCCGTGTTTCCTGTTATGATTCAGGTTTTTGAAAGACAATGACAGTTGTTTGGCACTTTTATGACAATTTTGCATTGGGCTTTGACATGTGGTTCTTTCTTTCATTTTTTTAAACCATTTTTATATCTTTCAAATTATTTTAAATGAGTTTTTTCTTCTCTAGATCTTAGACACATGTCCATGAAACAGGAGTGATGTCAGATACATACTAACTTAGATCAATACTTAACTAAAGCTGTCAAAGCGTTACTCATTTGGGGCAGTTTCTGTTACAGTAATTTTTTAAAAACAAACTATTAATTTATCTGTTACTCTCTGCTGGAAACCATAAAGAAATGAAAATTATTCTCAGTAATTTTTAGTTATTATTGGTTTTAAGTGTTTGTACTACTCTAACCTATTGCACCACTTAGATAATTGCACCATGTGTGCTTTGCTCATGTTTTGATTAAGGGGTGACTGACTCCATAATTCGCATATTGTTGAATTTAGTACAATAAATTGCATTGATCTTGGAGAATGACATCAGCTTATTTTTCACTGAGCTGTGGCTATATAGTGTTGTCTTTTACCATGTATAAAAATCTGTCCATAGAGATTCTTATACCATAAAAGTATAGGCAGTACCATACAGGGATGAAAAATATTTCTCATGAGATCTGGACTAATGTATAACTCTCCTGTTGTCACACATTCAAAACACAGATTAGGAAACTTGGAAATTCATCCATTTTATGCACAATTTAGTGCCATGAGTGAATGTGCACTGTTATGCATACAAGTATTGCAATAAAGGTCCATCTATAGAATAGCATAGGTTTGACACAAACCCCAGTGGTTATAATTTCACTTCTCTATAATTATGCAAATACAACCTCACCTAACTTCAAAGTAAATTTTGGTGTTATATGCCCGCATGAAGTGGAAATCAAAAAGTTTGTTCACCTTTCTATGGTGCAAGGCTGTGACTCACAGAAAGAAATAAAATCTATTAGCATACGTTATAGACGACTAATGTATTTTTCAGGGATTCTGTAGATATTTCTTTTCTGTTTGGCTCTGCTGTCCTTCGAGAAAAGTGAGAAACCTGCTGTGTATTGGCCAAAGCCCATTAAGCAGTAGCCCCACAGTGCCTGGCCTGCCTCAGAATCCCACCTACCTAGACTGGTATCTCAACCCAAAAACAGCCCTCAGGGGTTACCTCCTAAAAAATACAGCAGCAGGGTAGATGTCAATTACTACAACTTGTCCAGAGTTGAATGGCTCTGCATCTGATGTGTCTTTCTGAATAGGTCTAACACGTTAGGGAGAAACTCTCTCCGTGATCATACTGCAAGGAAGGTAATGGTGAGTCACTGGTGGTGTATGGGTCCACAAGGACCCATGGTCTGTCTCAGTCTGATAGTTTTCTATAATGGCTCTGATTTTCTTTAGCCATGACTTCACTTCTTCTCTACAACTTGATCTCTCCTCATTTTGGTGTATTTAACATGCATAGTTTGTTTCAAACAATTTATACTTTTGATGTTCTGTTTGGCTGTACAAAACAACATCTATCTAGAAGAATATACTATATGAATGAGGGGTATTCAAGAAACTAGTGATGGAGAAAAGGAACAAATAAGGTAAGTAGCAAGGGGAAGAAGTGTTCAGAAGAATCAGTACGTATCATCCTTTTAGCCATACAACAAATATCTCATATCTAGCTAGGATAATTGACATCAGTCACCAGGGGAGTGATTCTGACAAATTTTTCTCTTGTGGTGTGTGTTTTTATTAATGTCTGTAAACTTACAGTTAGTTACACCTGAGTATAATTAGAGCATCTATTAAGATGTATTTCCAGAAAGAGCAGGGTGTGTCTTTTTGGGTTTTTTAATGATATAGAAAAGCTGCTTTATGATATATTTGCTGTATTTATCTTTACTTGAATATACCTCACATGAGATTCCCACGTAATCAATTCACTGAATTAATGAAGATAATTGATTGATTATTTGTTTCCAACAAGGAATTTTTAACCATATATATTCAGTACAGTGAGAATCATATATTAAGGTACTAATTTGATATGAAAAACAGCTTTTTGTGATATACTGAACCCAGGATAACCTAATTAGTATCTAATGGCATCTTAGTATTACAGATGTCATAACAGCTAGCATTAAGAATATTAAAAAAGAATATTGATACAATATGAACTAAACAGAATGAATCCTAAAATGAAGTCTGTGCACTTTTTTGACTGTTTTTGTATTGAATTGTAAGGCAAATTGTGAGGTAAAATGTGTTTCACAACTTTAAAAAAAAAAAAAACCCAAAAACTTTTGCTTCTAATGTCCTCCAAATTTCTAAGAAATATTGAAAGATATAATTTCATTGCATGAAGAATTGTGGAAGGATCTGCCAGGCAACATGTCTTATTGAGATTATTGATCTGAGTGCAGCTGACAATAGTTTTGGCAGTTATACAATGTGCTGGTTTCTAAAGCTCTGTCCTCCCTTGTCCTGAAGGTTCACAAGGTTTTTAGAGCACCCAAGGTGGGGGGTGGTCCCTAATTTTTTTTTTTAAATTTTACATGGTTTTTTTATTTGGAATGAGCTGGATGGGTAATGAAAGAGACAAAATGGGATGAACCCAAAAGCACATAAAACATGCCTCTCATTTTGCCTACACTTCTGTTTTCGCAGCAGTCTGAGTTTGTCTTTGCCTTGCATTCTCTCCTGCAGCTGGTACAGTGCCCGTGATGCATGTAAGCCAGATGTTTGGCAGCTTGCAGAGTCCACTATTTTGACAAAGAAAAATGTTAAGGAAGGGACTTCTCATGGGGTAGACATTTGCTAATAAATGATGGCGTTCTTTTTCTCTGCAGATGTTCCTTTCTAGCACAGGGAAGATTCTTTAGCTTAAGGCTTATCTAGAATTAGCTGCATTCTTTTGTCCTCTGCACTAGAGATGTGAGCCCTGTGGATGATATTGTGTGCTTTCTATGCATCCTCCCTGCTGTCTGGGAGCCTGAATTCCTGTTACATGTCACTGCAGCAAACCGTCCTGGACCAGATTTTCTCCTTAGACAGATTTACCCCTTGCCGAGTTGGTATCAAAGGGCCCAGTCATACAAAATATTAAATAACCTCTATTTCAATGTTTTGGAAATGGGACTGCCATCAGACAACAGTGGTAGCCATGCAGGATCAGGATCTAAATATGTATTCTTCGTTAGAGGGTGTTTTTAGAATCTTATTTCATTTCACCTTTAAACTAAATACAAAGGTTTAAATAAATACCAGTGCTGATTGTTTACAGCTTTCTCCCCACCATGGCTTTAAACATTTGTTATTGTGACTCTTTTAAAATACACTGGCAGCTTTTTATGGCTATATTAATCAAACCTTTAGGGCAGCAGAAAAGACGGCATATTATTCTGAGATTAAGGAAAGAAAATTAGAAAGAAGGATATGAACAAAGGCAGACTGAAGAGGAAGAGGATCACACTCTTTTTCCACTGCTGGAGGAAACCACAGCCCCTATTGTGTGTGCTCTGAAAGTGATTATCTCCAGTCACTGGTTCTCTCAGAGTCTAATCCGCTGATTCACTGGCTTTTTCTCATCAGGGTTGAAAATGAGACATCAAAAAGCATATAATATCCATTATAGCAAAGATCCACACCAAAGGGACCATTAGCTTATCTGTGTTAAAATATTTGTTGGAAAAATTTTGTTTCCCAAACACATTTTGAGGTGATAATTTACTGTTCTCAGTACTTTCATTTTGCAGGGGGCTCAACAGCTATTGTGGAAATGAAATGTATCTGGCACTGCAACTTCGTGTGCTATCACTTTGATTACATTATATATATGCATCCAAGGATTGTGATTTTGAAACCACAGATGTCTGGGGCTTGGCTAATAAAAGACAGAATTGTCAGCTGCCCTGTGTCAAGGATAACTGTCTCTCTCTGGGAAGTAGAGACCGAAGCGCCAGACTTACATCCTCACACTGTGAGGTCTCTAATTAACTGCAGCACTCAGAATGGGCCAGACTGAAATCAATATATTAAGCCCCACTGACAGTAAAAAAATCCTTAAATCCACTAGTAATTTAGAAACAAGAGCAATGCATGAGTATGAAAATACTGTAATTTATCTTTTTTATTTGGAGGCTGTTCAATGCTTTTCTAAGATTTTGATAAGAGTAATTTTGGTTCTCTGTATGTCAGGACTGTACTACCACACTTCTCCATTTATCACCCTATTATGCTGAATTACTTGCTTAATTAAATATTCTGTGCAATAGCAGTACCTGATGTGCATAACAGATAGCAGTGTAGAGACTACTGCAGCGCAGTACCGGGCTTTAGTTTTGGAGTAGTGTGGACTGGGCTATCCAAAATCTTGCAACACAGCTCAGTGCTCCTCTCTGCTAAAAGGGATTGTTTTTCCCCACTGCCCCAGACTTGGGCCAATTTCTTTGGCCACGTCAACAACCATCTCCCAGCACCAAGGACCCCAGGCAGGTTCATCAGTTGCTCTGTCACAAGCTGCTCTGTCTGCCATCAGGATAGGTGGACATAATGCAAGGGACTTGCCAAGAATTGTTTGCAAGTTGGATCTTTAGATTAAAAGGGTTTGGATACTTACTCTAGGCATTCAAGATGATGAATTTAAAAATTGATATGATCAATTTAAAAAAAGTTACAAATGCCAGAGCTATTTGTGTTCTGGGTCATTGTCTGTGAAACCTAGATTTGTGGCTGAGAAGAAGCACCTGTTCCTTCTGCTTATACTTGGCCCTTCAACTCACATAAATTCTTTTCCTTTTTGAGTGTCTTAGGTGCAATTAACTGTGAAAAGTATGGTTTCTCCTGGAAGACAATGAAAATGTTTAGTACATCGAAAACCAGAATGATTATAGAAAGTAGGTGTGGACAAGGCTCACTCCCTTTATACTTTTTTATTTATTGATTTTCTGTGTGAGCGGTTGGATACTTCCAAAGCAGATTAGAGTTTGCAATGTTGTGTGAAGCTTTGGCTACGTTTTTAGCCAGCTCAGCTCCATTCAGTTCTAGATGAAGAGGATATCAAACGGACAGGGTAAACTAGGTAGGGAACATCTATGAACATCCCAACAAGCAACTCTGCTCTGTGCACTAGATATCCATTTAAGTTGAATTTGAGATATATTTGAGTATGGTTTTCAAGGTTCTTCATAAGAGCAGCTCTGGTTCAATGTGAAGTTGCTGTTTCATCCTGGTCAGCAGCTCCCCTGGGACAGGGATGTCTCTTTAGATCAACATCTCACTGAGCACCTTGGGAGACTTGCCAGCAGGGAAGACAAAACCTTTCTCTGGAATTGGCCTAAAAAATATCTTGATTGGAAAGAAGAGTAACCTGACCATTTGCAGAACTAAATCCATAATTAATTTCTTTCATTTAAGCTCTCCTTCAGTAAGATTTTTCATTCTCTTTCCATCTAAAGGTGGGAAAGTGGACAGGAGTCTAACATTACACAAACCTGTGCAGCAATCTGCCTATATTCCAAGATGGCAGAAAACAATGTTTTACTGCTAAAATGCCGGTTGAGACACTTGAGAAATTATTAATTGTATCTGGCACATTGTGTAATGTGTGCATAAATCAAAAGTAATATTCATATTCAGTTTGCTCATTGGGCTACTTATTCCTGAAAACCTAAAAATCTGTAAAAGTGTATATGCAAAAGTGGATGATATTTTAATATCAATGTCATAACGGTTATTATGGAAGTCCACTTCCAGGAGACACTGTATTTCTTATTAATAGGGAATATAAAACTCACAGGAATCTGCTCTGATTGGTCTACCATCAGTGGAAAAAAAAGACAGGTCAGGGTAAAAAACCCAAAAATTTCAATTACATTTACAGCAGCAACTGAAGGAGAGAAAAATCAATGAAAGGAGCATACTTATTAGAGACCTGCAGTTGCCATAAAAGTGAAACTAAATCACACTGACAGTGTCTGAACTTCAGATAAATTGCTTTGAATTCAGAATGGGAGACTGAAGAAATAATGGAAATGATATTGCAGTTGTTGAAGAAAGAGATAGAACTTTTTATATCTGTTGCTCCTCTAGATTTTGTTGGTATTTCAGGGATCAAACACTGATTTGTTATTTTATTATTATTTTCTGTTTCTCTAACAGATGGAGCCGAGATGTCAATCACCTTGGCACTGACTGGTTAGAGAATTATGTGGTTTTAGAGATGCGATATTTCTCCTTGGTAGTCATCCAAGGTGACCCATAGTTAAGCCTTAGCTCTTGTTAAAAAACCAAAAAAACAAAGTAGAAATGCAAGAAAGATAAGATAACCAGTTCAAACTTACTGTTTCAATAACTCATCTAACAATTCAGTTCATTTTCTGTGACATCTGTACTGAATGGAATCCTCTGCTGGTCCCTGTGAATTTCTTTACCAAGGACAGCTGCACTTTCCAAATTTGCTGTAGCTTTTGGTTCTGAAAGAACCAACATTCAGCTGTCATATTAATTGCCTTAACTCCATAGTTTTCTTTTTGGAATACCCTTATAAAAAGCTGCTGCAATCTAAATTTTACAATAATAAATTTTATAATAGTTCTAATGTTTCCTCTTGAATTGAAATTTCTTGCATGGACATTGCTCATGACTCTTCTCAAACAGCCCTGAGCTGAAGACCAACCAATATTCTCAAGCTACTTTCACATATGCGAGGAGGCAAATAAAATTGGGAAATAGCTAGGGTGCATTTGGAGAGAAGTTTCTCCAGTGTTTGTGCTTAGGTTATGAAACTCCTCATCCCAGCACTGTGACCTTGGTGCTGTGCTTTCCAGATTATATATAGTATTTTTGCTTAATTAGAAACACTATTGTTTGTTAATTGTATTTTCTTTCAGTTTTGTAGAACATATTTTCAATGCTGATAATTGCTAAGATAGAAATATTTATAGAGTCATGAACTGTTGCTAATACCAATGTGTTACACCATTCTGTTGATGAAGAAAGGGTTCATTAATGGTTGCCTAAGGGCTTCATATTACATTTGTGTGGAAAGAACTTAAACTCTAGACTGAAATCCTAGCTACTTTACACTGAAGTGAAACTTAAAATGCTACATTATGCTTTAAAGAAATGGAAAAACAACCTGTGATGAGAATATAATTGATCTAAAAACTATCTTTATCAATAGGGTGACTATGACACCTTTTTTTATTAAACAGGTTGTACTGGAAAACAGCCTAAAAGGAGTTCAGATATTACAATAGACTTGCTGCAGTGCAAATTGAATCTTTTTTTTGGTGTGTGTGTGTGTGTGTGTGTGTGTGTTTGTGTTGAGGATTCAGGAAAGATGTTAAATAAGAAGTCTGTCATTCCTTTTGATATCCTTCAAGTTTTAGGAAGATTTGGATGCTGGATGGCGTTATTCATTCATTGCTTCAAAGAAAAGAGCTTTTAAATCTCCTCTGAGTTTATTTCAGCTTGAAATTCAGTATGACAGACCACCCACTGTAATCCAATGTTTATTACAATTCCTATCTTCAAAAAGTTTTGCAGTTTAAAAGTCTTCCATAACAGAAGGTCTTTCCAGGTATTGTCTGGGACAAATGGAGGGAAGTGTAAAAGTCTGTATTGCTGAGTTTTCACATACTTTTAAGAGCCAAAAAAATGATAATTTCACCAGTAAATAAGAACTGCTTACACATCTGGTTCTAGTAAAATTAATAATTCATACATGTTAAAGGATTGACATAATTGAGTAAGAGGGTATTACTGAGACTGTGAATTGGTTCACAGGATTAATTTATAGTTCTGCATTGCAGATTATCTTCATGAATTTTTATTTTCAGAATGGTTGATGATTTGTTTCTAAGGGGTATTGCATGATTTGTACTGGCCAAGTTATAGAAAGCAAAGTTGGATTGCTGTGCAAGTAGTATCCCAAAACAAATGATGCAGTCTTTTTGATGAAGAATGGACTAATTTAAAGAGTTTTGTACACCCCTGCATGAAGTGAGATGTGGAGTTCACTGTGTGTGAAGGACTGTCTGGAAATTGGTGAGTGTGGGTGTGTGGGTGCCCATATGTTGAACAGTTTGTCCATGAGTGTGTGTGTACTCACATACCGCAGTTAACAACTTACTAGAAGTAATACACTGTTTGCTTACTCTGAAAAAAAAATCCAATATCCTTTTTATGCAATGGAAAACAATGTGCAGATATTCAGGACTCTTTCATTTGGAATTAAAATCAAAACTGTCTTATAAAACCTTGACTACTTGAGACGTACCAGATCATGATCCATCTTTTGATGTGTGTTTCTGATTCTTTGCATTCTAAATGAGTTCTGTCCTAAATTATGGAATTAAATTCTACTTTATAATTTTATACAGATATGGCCAGGCTTTCATTTGTGTTTGATTTTTTTTCTAATATCTACATTTCTTCTGTATCCATGCAATAAATTCACATAGTAGCATATTTCACAATCAGCCTTTCAAGTAGCTGTACTGTATGTCCTTTAAAGGCAAATATTGTTGAGATCTTTAAAGGGATTGTTTCAAGAGGTGCATTCTAGAGACAGATAAAAAAATTGGCTGAAGCTTACCAAAAGGCATCTTTTTAGATGGTATGAAATAGTTCAGATCCGTCTGCATTCATCTTGTCCCTCAAAATCAAATAACTGTTATCCACACTGATACCCTTTATATCTTTCTGAGCTTTTTCTGTGCTCTTCATTCCCTCCCCATACTATTCCCATTTTTCATCTGGCAACAGAGAAACATAATAATAAACCATTGGTGCTCACAATTTTGCACTGAAGAAACAGCCATAAGGTTATCCATGAGTGGGTTTTACTAGATTGACCCACTCAAAAAGCCAGTCTTAATAGATTGTATAGGCTGGAAAATTTGTTGGTGTACGTTTTCCATCTGAAATCCATAGTTGATATATTCCTGGCATCATATAGTCCTCAACTTGCACATCAGAGAAGCAAAACAAGGCAAGGGAAAGGAAAGGCAAAAAGTACGGGAAGAAAAAAAGGGCAAGGCAGAAAAAGGCGAAGAATGGGAAAGGACAAGAAGGGCAGGAGAGGAGAGGCAAGGCAGAAAAAAGCAAAGAAGGGAGGGGAGGGCAGGGCAGGGCAGGGCAGGGCAGGGAAGGGAAGGGAAGGGAAGGGAAGGGAT
>VZTX01030094.1:321927-350068 GCA_013400915.1 Pardalotus punctatus | reverse complement strand
AGAAAAATTTTTTGGTCTTTGTTTTTTTATAAAAAAATTCTTTCGTGTTTTTTTTTTTTTTTTTTTTTTTAATATCTCAAGGGTTTGGTCCATTTACATGGCAGATGGTCAGAAAGGAATTTCTGATTCTATTGCTGGAAAAGAGGCTGATGTGCAGTGGCTCATTAAGAAAAACATTGTCATTAGGAGGTTTATTCTGAAATGAAAAGTATCCCTTTGGTATGAAGACCAAACCCATAACTCCACGATAATATAGAATGAAGGGAGACTAATGAAATCTCTGTAGATCACCAGCAGTAGAAGCAATTTGAGGCTGTAATGAACCCTGAAATGCTATCTGGCGTGCCATATGAAGTGATTTTTGACACTTAAAAAAAAAAAAAAAAGAAGAAAATTCTGTGTATCAGCAGTGCTTCAGAAACTAGAGGATGCCTCAGGCTATGCTTCATTCATCCTAGGAGCACATAGTGCATCACATTTTACCATTTAATGTTAAATAAACCATCCAAGGGATAACAGTAAATTAATTAAGTATATTGTAATAGTTTTTTCTCCTCTCATTTATTCAAATAAAACCTGTTAGTTGGAAGAGTTGGAAACACAACAAAGAGCTGCTTTGATTTTAACTTCAGTTGATGCCTGATATGGATCACAGGGTAAGTAGAAACCTTTGGTTGAGGACCTTTATTGAAATATTAAAAATAATCTCTCTTTCTACTAAATGTTCCACCAAAGTGGTTTTTCAGTTAGATTCCAAGAGTAAAAAGAATAATGATCTGCTCTAAGGAAAATATGTATCAGGTGATTTTACATGGCAAATAAATGAATGAAAATTTAATGTTAGTAATTTTGAGCCAAAATTTCTTCTAAGCATAAAGCTGCAGAACAATACTGTGTAGGAAGGATTGGATGTATTTTGGCATCATAGAAAAGTTCCCAGTCAGATGAGGCATATGCTGTCCTCAGAACACATTTTTCTACTCTGTCTCTCTTGCAGTGAAAGTATCTGAAGGAATTGTCTAAACATTTATTATGCATTAAATGGGTGCAGTAAGTTGAATCAAATGACCACTTCAGTTGTGTTGTCATATGTGGTTAAATTGAAAGAATTTTCCAGTCATCCCACAACCCCTTTCCTCAAATTCCATGGATTAAGGTGCAAATGACTAAAATTAGTGAGGAACCTTTATCTTCCTGAAGCTACTTTCCTAAAAATTAAATCTTCTTCATCTGATTCAAAGAAAATTTAAAATTAAGCTTCAGGATATGGTTGGGGATTATTTTTTTTTGAGACACCACCCTTCAGAAACACTAAAATAGTGGAATTTTGTTTCTCCAGAACTGAATTTATCTAGTTCAACAGACCTCTACTAAATAATTTTACTTTCACAGGTAAGATTATGCTGCTTAAAAGTGAGACATAAGTTTCTGAATTGCTTGAACAACCCTTTCATGGGAAGCAGATGGCCAGTTAAAACACAGAAGAAAAAGAAATTGGCAGGGGTGAAAATGCTTAAAATCATATAAGCAAACAATTTTGATGAACACCTGCTTCATGACTTAGCTGAAACCTATGCTGACAAACATTGCTTGGCATAAAGTCGATACAGAGAGGCATGGAGGCTAGGCATGTATATATATAATTGTATAAGTACAGGCACTACTTATTTGATAAGCTGTTGAATCACAGGATGAGGAATGTTATTAATTTATCATGCAGTTACAACAGCTTTCTTACTCCTGCTCATTTTTCTGCCTTGTCTGTATTTGTGCACAGGGTTGCAAGGTGGACTTGGAATCTGACCTCACGTGACATTGTTGTCTGTCTGATGAAATGGAGCAACTCATTGCAGGACAAAAGGGCTCATTTAAGCTGCCCACCACTTTAATCTTACAGATTAATCTCATGATCTTTATGTGTGTAAAAAATGTCTGAGAATGTCTAGCTGGTCTCTAGGTGTCTGCCTTTCAATATTGTTTACACATGTAATGATACAGGCAGACATCTGGTGGGATTTTCTTTAGTCTGAGGCATCAGAATGAAAGGATTTAAGTGCCTAAATGCTGCTGTAAATTCTGAAGCCCTTATCTGTCCTTACATGCATATTTAGGCACAGAAGGTATTACTTTTAAAAGTATGTAGAAAATTACTTTTCTTCATAGGAAGACAAAAAACTAGCATCAGCAAGAGAGGCATGAGAAAAAAAACACATAGGATACCTTGAATTTAAGTGATATATATTCATCAGTTACTTCTGTTTTCAGAGGCTTATCGGTAAAGTCTTTCTATTGCTTTGCTGAAGTAGCCTGTTAGTAAGATAAATAATACTTCACTCTTAGTCTCTGTACTTTGGCCTCAGCCTGACAATGTGGAAGATAAAGATAGGAATAACACCGGTGTATAATAACATCTGTGTGTGAGGTCTGTGGTTTAGTTGATGAAAACCTGTCATTAGTATCCTCATTCTTAAATCAATCAGAGAGCCTGAGAAAGTTGAAATTTAGATAATATTTCCCCCTATTTTGTGTTTGCTGCTGAAGAAGTCTCTGCGTGTTTTTATTACTGAAGCAGCCACCAGGCAGCCATTGCAATGAAGGGAATCATCATGAAGGGTATGCTATTCTCATAAACTGCAGAGCAAAGGCCTGCAGTCGTCTTCTTTAATGTTTATGATTTAACTTTATCTTTTCATTTAAAAAGTCTAATTTACGTTTAGTAAGGTAGAACAACATATCATCACTCTTATCGGCAATGACAGGCTTCAGCAACAACATATAGTACATAGAGGTTAAATGCAGAAAGTAACAAAAAAGTAAAATACTCATCTGTTGAATAATTTGATCTATGCATGGAATTGAATGGAACAGAATGGAGTGGAATGGAATGGAACGGAACAGAACAGAATAGAATAGAATAGAATAGAATAGAATAGAATAGAATAGAATAGTTCCAGCTGGAAGGGACCTACACTGATCATCTAGTCCGACTAGATGTTTGTTAATGGCAGCTGCCCAACTACTTCAAGGCTGACCAAATGTTAAAGTGTGTTCAACATGGGGAGACTTGGGGCATCAACCACCTCTCAAGTAAGCCTGTGCCAGTGTTTGACCACCCTCTTGGTAAAGAAATGCTTCCTGATGTCCTGTCTAAACTTCGTGTGTTACAGCTTGGAGCCAGTCCCACTGAATCCCAGGGAGAAGAGTTCAGCACTTCTCTCTCCCTGTCCCTCTCCTCAGGAAACTGCAGAGAGTGATGAGGTCACCCTCAGTCTCCTTTTCTCCACATNCAGCTGGAAGGGACCTACACTGATCATCTAGTCCGACTAGATGTTTGTTAATGGCAGCTGCCCAACTACTTCAAGGCTGACCAAATGTTAAAGTGTGTTCAACATGGGGAGACTTGGGGCATCAACCACCTCTCAAGTAAGCCTGTGCCAGTGTTTGACCACCCTCTTGGTAAAGAAATGCTTCCTGATGTCCTGTCTAAACTTCGTGTGTTACAGCTTGGAGCCAGTCCCACTGAATCCCAGGGAGAAGAGTTCAGCACTTCTCTCTCCCTGTCCCTCTCCTCAGGAAACTGCAGAGAGTGATGAGGTCACCCTCAGTCTCCTTTTCTCCACATCAGACAAGCCCAGAGTCCTCAGCCTCTGCTCAGAGGATATGTCTTCATGCCACTGATGATTGTCCAATGGCCTAATCTATCCAGATCCCTCTGCAATGTCTCCTGTCTCTCAAGAGAGTCAACAACACCTCCTAATGTGGCATCATCAAGTTTGCTAATGGGACATTCAACTCCTGCATCCAGATCATGGATCACAAAGTTGGCCAGCCCAGGGGTGAGGATTGAGCCCTGAGGAACACCACTACTGGCTGCTCAATACAGAAGGATGCTGTGAGGGCCAGGAACAAAAGCGTCACTAAATGCAAGAAAACAACACATCCACCACATTCCCTTCATCCTGGGTGGGTGATCTTACCCTGACAGAGATCAGATTCGTTGAACAGGACTTTGAGAACACATGCTGACTGTGCCTTATTGTCCTTTAAATGTCTTTCAATGGCACTCAGTCTACACCTCTCTTCCATAATTTTTTAGGTTTTGAGGTTAGACTTACAGGTGTATAGGTTCCTGGGTCGTCTGTCATAATTTCTTGTAAACTGGAATAGCATTTGCCAGCATATATTGAGTGAGGATTTCCTCAGACTTTTCAGACTTTTGGGAGCTGATGGAGAGAATTCCTGCCATAATATCCCCCACCTACTTCAGTTCTCTGGGATGCATCCCATCAGGCCCCATGGACTCGTGACCATTCTGATACAGCTGGTCCCTGACAAGTTCAGTGTCCAAAGAAATGGGAAGTCACTGTTCCTACACTCGTGGGATGAGGCAGTCCAAGGTCTATCAGGATAATTAACAACTGAGGAAAAAAGGCACTGAATGCCTCGTTTCATCTTCCGTCCTGTTTGTCAGGTGACCACCTCTTGTTGACACTGTCGACAAGCATCACTCCAGTATTTTCTTAGACTTTCTCTTGCTATTAATGTCCTTAAACATTTCTTCTTGTTGTCAGACACAAAACTGGCCAGTTTCAAATTGAATAGAGCCTTTCATGTCTTCCTTTGGCATAAACACACACCACAGTTGTGTTATCTTCCTACAAAGCCTGACCTTGCTTCTGGAGGACTTACAATTCCTTTTCTCCTCTGTAGCTCTGTGAGGACTTCCCTGCTCAGCCAAACTGGCCTTCTTGCTTGCCTTATGATGCAGTGGAATTATTCCTTGCTTCTAAAATAAGGTTCTTAAAACTGACAAATGCTCACGATCTCCTCATACAACAGGTTCCTAGATTACTCTGCTAAATAGCTCCCTGGATGAGTTAAAGTTTGTTCTTCTGAAGTCACAACTCTGTTTTAATTTTCTCATTAGGCTGAAAATGTTAAACTCGACCATTCCATTAGGACTGCAACCAAGATAACCCCTTACTGTCTTAACCCCACAGCCTCTTCTGTATTCACAAACAGCAAAGAAGGGTATCTTTCCTAGCTGATACATTAAATACCTGTGATAAGAAGTTATCTCCCATAATCAAAGAATTCCCAAGACCTGCTTTTTGCAGCAATATGGTATTACTTACAGGCATATGTTGTTGCCTGTAAGTTGAAGTCTTCCATAAGCACAAGGGTTACCAATTTGGAAATTTCTCTGAATTTCCTTGTAGAATAACTGTCTGGGTGGTTGGTATTGGACACCCACTGCATTATCTCCTTTGTCTTCCATTCCCCTAATCCTCATCCAGAGGTTCTCAACCACATCATCACTTACTGTAGGGGCTGTGCCATCAAGTGTCTCCCTTATATACAGTGTGACCCCTTTACTTCACCAGTCCAGCCTATCCCTCCTCCTCCAGTGTGGAGCCCTCCATTGCTGCACTCCGTTCAGGGGACTCATTCTACCAAGTCTCACTGATGGTGAAATTGTAGTTTTGGAAACGGGTTAGTCCTTCCATTTCATCCTGGTTTTTCCTCATACTGTGTGGGATTGTGTACAAGAATTTCAGATTTGCTCCTGAGCCCTCTGTGCTCCCAGGAGCAGTGTAAATGTTCCCACTAGATTTCCATCCCCTGGTGATGTCATGGCATCACCCTTGGCTTACCTGCAGCAACTCTCTTGGTATTCCTTTCCACCATCAAGTCTAGTTTAAAGACCTCTTGATCAGCTCTGCTCACTTATGCCCAAAGGCATGTTTTCTCCATCAGGATGGGCAAATCCTGACAGGATCCAACATACCTTACCTCTTGAAGGCTCTTCCATAGTTTAAAAAACAACAGTTTTGTGAGAGGCAAAAAATCTTGGAAAGAGGTATTCATATCCTGGCCTTGATAATATCTTCTGACATCTTCCTTAATTACTGTGAGGATTGAGGAAAATACTACTTGTGCTTCCCAATTTTTTGCCATTCTTTTCAAGGCTCTGAGGTCTCTTTTGATTAACTTCAGACTTTTGGTTGCATGCATACATAAAGACATGGATACATAAAGACATATCAAGCCACATAAAGCCAAACCCAGTGGTTTAAAAATTCTGAAATTTCTCCAAGAGAGATGTAAATTCTCCCAAATTTGTGTGAGATTTGCTAGCCTTGCTTGACAACCCTCTGTGTCTTGATTTTGGGTGAGGAGGGAAAAATAACTCTCAGCTATAGGAGGACTATTGCTGTTTTCTGTCATTTTATTACCATCCTTTTTCAGAAGAAAAAATCCTATGGCATTTAAAAAAAAATAATTTTGAGCTTGTCTTTAACTCCTTGAATCACAGACCTGGCTATGTGGTGAACTTAGATGCAACCCAAAAACCCTACTTATTTTTCCCTATTATAAGTACTGCCTGTACCTGTATTATGCAGCCAGTCTGTTTTAAAGAGAAAAGTGTGTTAACATAAAAACATTGTCACATCTTATTGAGGGCACAACAATACCACATGGTCAGAAGTACTGGACAAGTACAAGAAATCCCCATTTATGAATGTAAAAATATGGAAATAACCATAGTTCTTTAGGCTACAGGCCTGTAAAGAGGCAGATTCTGTCTCTGATGGATTTTTGGAAGAGGAAGCGTAAAACCAGTGCAAATATGTCTGATAACTTCACCCTGATAAATGTGTAGCCTCCAACTCTATACAGTGCAGAGCATTTCCTGGACCTGCTGTGATCTGTCTACTTAATAAACTTCAGTGGATCTGTCTTCCAAGTGCTTAGTAAATTCTCTCTTGAACCCATTTGAACTTCTGTTCACAGCATCCTTTGTCAAAAGGTTTTGGGAGTGATTTTGTCAAAAGCCTCCAGGAAATCCAGACTGTAAAAAATGAGCCATTTTATGAATATGTTTATAGATCCCTTCAAAAAACCCCAAACCATTTTTAAAGCTGGATCTTTGCTTAGAAAAGTGGTGTTGCTTGTTCTGAAGTAAAACATATTTATCTAGACATCTACTAACTAATTTTGTCCTTTAGTGTGATGGCTACTGATTTTGTTTCCTCTTTTAATATTGTCAATTTGAATGCTGCCTTTCATAGCTTACTGATGAATTTGTTCCAGTTTATTTGCTGACCATATGCCAAAATAGGATCCACTATCAATCTTGATTTTTTGTGAGGTTTAAATGTCATAATTTTTCTTTTGTTGTTGTTGGGAGTGGTGGTTTGGTTATTTGTTCCTTTGTCTGGTTTGCTTTTTTGTTGTTTGGTGTTTTTTTTCTTTGTGAGAACAAGTTATTTAGCAGACTATTAACAAAGTCTGGGTACTTTTTTTACATGAAATATTTTTTAAAATAATCAAGGCAAAAATTCTGCTATTTTAGAGTCCCACAAACAATATTTTCAGCAATGGCTCTTTGATTAGTGACAACAGTCTAAACCCTGAAACTTGCCAGTTAAATTCAATGACTGAACTAGTACTTAGTAGTTAAATCCCAGATGTTCTTTGTGCTATTTCTTGATCTTATTTGGTGATGTGTTTTTTTAGCGTCCTGACTCTCATCTGGTCTTCATTTATCACATAACACCCAACTGATTTGGAGTAATTTTATGCAAAACCATAGCTTTTCTTATTTTAGGGGTGTACTTTGTGTTTGAGGCATCCCCTCTCTCTCCTTCCCCTCATCTCTCCTTCCCCTTCTGCCTTTGAATTATCCAGTGAACATGTCTGAGTTTAAGTATCACATTAATTGAAATTAAACAAACAATTTTACAAAGTTACAGGCAGTAGAGCATAACCATAACTGAGGAATGGTCTTTGTGTCCCTCCTGTGATTCTGTTTAAATATGTCAGGAGTCAGCAATGAAAATTGAAAATTGACTCCAGCACCTTCCCTACCTATTATTAAAGGTCAGAGCCCCACAATGAACTGAGCTACACAGAAGAGCTTTTGCTATCTGCAGAGCTTTCAGACCTTTGCTAATTTTATGGAGATTGGACAAAGACTAGGGAAGACAGAGTCCCAGCTAAAAACATGTACCTATGCATGGACTAAAAGGAAAGTATAAGTAATGATAATGAGAAAGCAGTTAGTGAAAAGCATAGAAAATCCAAGAAAATTCATGAAATATGAGCAGGGGTACCAAACAATTCTCTGGATAAAAAATGAGGCAGGAAGAGGTAGGAATTGTCTTGTGGAAAGAGGCAAGATCATCTGTCATACATATTTGTATTGGACAGAAAAGCTTCAAAATCAGAATGGTGTTATCCTGCTGCAAAGCTTTTAAACCTTCCTGCTATGAGTTGCCTCTTCCTCTGTCCCAGTACTTTGTGAAGACTGATGAATCATGGCACCCTTACTCTAGCTAAAATAAAGTTTGAATTTTAGAACTTCAGACCTTTGCCATATTTTTTCTCCTGGGCTTTCAAGTGGGAAGATTTACAGATACTGAGATTAATTTGCAACCGATCTTAGGAACTCATAGCTGAATATTTGTTATTTTGAAAAAAAAATTGTAAATAACTGGAAAGATAAATGTATCTTTGTAACCTTTCAGAAAAGAAAAAGAAAGGAAAGGAAAGGAAAGGAAAGGAAAGGAAAAAAGGAAAGGAAAGGAAAGGAAAGGAAAGGAAAGGAAAGGAAAGGAAAGGAAAGGAAAGGAAAGGAAAGGAAAGGAAAGGAAAGGAAAGGAAAGGAAAGGAAAAAGAAACGAAAAATTATTTCAGTATGAAGAAACTTATAATGATCATCCCATCCAACTGCCTGAGGAGGGCTTATCAGAAGTTTAAGCCCAGTGCGAACCCCAGCAGTTGTGGAGAGCGTGGCACTGAGACTGAGGATGCAGAAATTGGCAAACCCAAGTTTTGCTGGCAGATCTTTGACTGCTGCCAACATGGGTGCTGCAAGTACCAAACACTCATTGTTTTAGCACCAAAATATTGAAAGCACATCAGCTGTGACATTTCCTGTATTGCTGTAGATTAGTGTTTGCTCTGGCCAAGGATTAAGATGAGTGAAATGGAGGCATAGTGCATCATTGTGCTGCTACAACACTGCACCTCTAGATTGAGTCACTGTGTTGTGGCTCCTCTGAGCAGGAAGTCAGCTGCAAAACAAGGTGCTTGTTGCATCATTGCAGCTAGTCAGGTGTGCCTTGTGGATGCAGAAAAATTTTGCATTTCTCCCTGAGTGGAGGTTTATATCCAAGTGATAAAGAAGATAGTCCTAAACTCAGAATTTTTTCAGAAATAAACAGAGATTGACAGGGAAAGGATATGATTTTTAGGGTGACAGGGCTTTAGCACATCCTCCCACTCATATATTCACAAGGCAGATCTGCCTCACTTGTGCTATACTGCACAGTAGGAAATTATCTAGAACTAAATCTACTATGAATGTTGTCGGAGCAGATATTTTTCCTTGTGACATCTAATATCCCAGCATATCTGTTAATCATGCAGGCATCATGAGCTATTTCTGAATTGGGAAGGAATACAAGGTAACTATGTTATTACCACAGACTTGTTTTCACCAGCTGCATGTGTTATTTAAAGCTAGGTTTATGTAAAGAGCTGGGCGTCAAAGGGTATGACAAACAAAACTCGATTATATGTCAGACCTTTAAATAAAATAAATTCTGCTCAGTTGAAATGTGCACATGCAAATTAGTCATTTGGTATTTAACTAACATAGTAATCAATTTAAAGGCTCTAGACATTTGAGATTTTATTTATCCATTTATTTCCTGCTGCCCATCTGGTGTGCATGCCAGAAATGGTAATGTTTTACAAGCCAAATGAGAAAAGCAAAAAAGCAAAGTCAAAAATACCAGAAAGCCTGATTCACTCTATAGGGTCTCCCCTCCAGAATACCTTAAATGGAATTGCCTAATTTCTCAATATCATAGGGATTAAAAAATAGGTTTTGGGGACTTTTTGTTATTTAGAAAGTGATCAAAGATTCTGATGATTATTCAAGTAAAGTACCTGTAGTGCTCTTGTCTGTTTATCATATCAGCTTGACCTAGTCAAGTTTATGCAAATAACACTCTCTTCATACGAAGTGTCCATAATTCTTATTCCAGGTAACAGAATTAAAGATAGATTGCACTTTTCAGGATAATGTTCCTCCAAAATTAATTATGGAAATCTCAAAACTGGTAATGGGGATGTGAATTCAGTGACCTCTACTTTAAAAAAACTAAACACAGCCAGAGGAGTAAACACAACTCTGCTTTTATAGTATCTCAACAGCAGGGGCAGTTATGAAATGGTGGTGTTCAAGACTACATTTTACATGAAACAATAGCCTAAAATCCTTGAACAGTCCTCAGAGGAGGTTTTGGAAGGTATGTCAGCCTGCTACCAGCCAAATGTCAAGGGAACCAGACATCTCTTGTATTTCCACTTGTTCAGCCAGCAAATGCTTAAAACCTCTGTGCTAAATGGAAGAAGAAAATGGGTGGAAAACTCTTTTGCATAAGTTAGTCTTCATATTATTGTTTACATTTTGAGAAAGGTGCAAAGGATTGACATATAAAGAAATTTTCCTTTCATGCCTACACTACTCAATATTGACAATGACCAAGTGCTGCAGTACTGAGATGTAGAACAAAGCTTAGAGGAGCTGTATTTTTTCTTAAAAAGCTATTATTGCTTTTTTTGGACAGAAAACAGTGCTGTGAATCTTCTGTGTAAGCTGTGCTTCCCAGTTGCAATGAGTGAGGACTGTGAGTCACAGAAAAGAATGAATTTTGATTTGCATGGGTCTTATGTATTTGTTATGGTCTAACATAGGAAGTTCAGAGTTTAGGCAGACACATTTAAACTGGACTGTGCAAGCACTGTAGCTTTGCATCTCCCACTTGGCTCCTCTGAGATCCCTTTGGGTGCAATGTATGGCAAGCAGCGTCTAACTTGAGGTCATGGATTGTGGTCCAGCAGTCAAGTACCTAGCCCTGTTTGTAGCTGAATGCCAAGTTTTCAAAGGAATATATTAAAAATCTGCTTCAAATGAAAAGAAAGCATGAAGTAGATATTCTTTGACAATGTTTGGTTTTTTGTGAAAAATAAAGGAATTTAATAATCAGCTAATGAGTATCTTCTGTTATTTCAACTTGTTTGTAGTCCTGCCATTTTAGAAGGGCCTAAGGAAATACTGCCGAAAAGAAACAGGTATCTGTCCTTTATAACAGAACTAGAAAGGTGGAATAAAGCTTTTTCACTACTGTTTTTCCTCCTTTATTCATCAGAAAGTTTGCTTATCTGAAGCACCTGCAGGATTCAAAATTGTTCGATAAATAATAAATATAAAAGCAACTTATGAACTATGATATTAGCCATGATTGCTTTCTCATTGCATACATTTTTCCTACATAAAAAACCAAAAAATTTATCTTCTTAACATACATAAATGGACAATAATTTAAAAAAATGTTATAGACCTTAATCATTGCAGGCCTTAATTGCTATTTTTCAAAAAAAATCTAATTTCTAAAGGTAATTAATCTCACTTTCCAAATCCCTTTTATCTAATGTCATACAAGACCCTTCTATTGCAATTTTATGTAATACAGTGTATCTTGTTTATATTGAAATTAATGACTTTATAATTGGTGAGTAGAAGGGAATTGCACACAAGATGAAAGAACAAGACAAAATGTGGAATATAAGTGACCTTCGACAACTTATACAACTTATACAAGCCTTGTGACTCTAAAGAATGACAATTAGACAAAATCCTACTCCTCCACAGACCTGCCTGCCTGGTAGAGGAGGTCAAGGAGAGTCAGTAGCCACTAAATCTCTTCAAATGGAGCTGTGATTTGGGCCTGCCTACTGCTCCTACTTGACACCAAAAAGCATGGCTGGAAGCCCTACTGAACCAAATGCTCTGAAATCACCTCAATAAATGCTTTTTTGAGTACAGGTCTTTATATGGCCTTTGTAATATTACTCCAGTGGCAAAAATTGCTCAGATAAGGCTAAACAAGGAAGTCAAGATAAGTATCTGTCATTCATTATTGCAAAAATTTATAGATTTATGCTTAGAGAAATCTGAAATTACTCATTTGAAGAGTGAAACAGTGATTATATTCAACAGGACAAACTCCTGCTGTGAGGGTACCTTTTTTATTATGTCGTTTTCATCTATAATAGCCCTGAAACTTTGTTTCTTCAACTGTCTCACACTGTCTGGAATTTTAGATCCTATAGTCTGTGTGGCACTAATACATTTTTATGCAGGAAACACCCGCTTAGTACAGTTAAATCAGGAGGCCAGCCATCTTTTATATCCAGCTTCTTTGAAAACCTTTTGTATAAAGGGTACTGTATGAAAGACACTAATAAAACATTAATGACCCATGCTTCCAATCTCAAACAGCAGGAACATGCACATTCAAGCGGCTCACTTTCCATTCCTGCTAAAAACTACACCAATATGAGCATTTCTGTATATCATGTTGTGTAAAGTATTTTATTTTGAACAACAAAAAATACACATTTCAGTAGGAGTCCTGGATATTAGCTGTAGGTCTTTCTGGCCTAGCACCAACATAAAGTGATCAGAATGTAAATGGGTCCTCTTTATGAAGGGTAGGAAAAAAAGTGGTCCATTCTTTGGCCTTGGTTTTATTGCTGTTTATTGTAAATGTTCATCTTATGATGGGTAAAATTTAACATGTTATATGATAATCATTACTGTTGTGATGCCCAGCCATAGACAATATAGACAAAAAAAGTAAAAATCCTTTGGCTGCAACAAAACTAATTGAATAATTGCAGAATATGAGTCTCATGATTTGGAGGGATGGCTGTACCTACCATGAAAGTTAAGATAAAAAACTTTTTTGTGATTTAAGGGGGCTAAGATTTACTAGAGGATGGTTGTTAAGACAAAGTACGTGAGTGATTCAGTGGGGCTAAGGATTTACTAGAGGACGGTTGTTAAAACAAGGTATATAATGATTTACTAGGACCTGCTTGCTAAAACAATGTACGTAGCTTGCTTAACATTTTGGTCCTTGCCAAGCAAAGAAGGAGGATATGAAGAAGATGCCAGAGTCTTGATAAAGAGAAGCAACCATGACCAAAGATCCTGGTTTTGGGACCCAGAGATCAGCCTGACCCAGCTGAGAGATTGGCCTTAGACCAGGAACTCAGGAGTCTGTGCAAAGAGGCAGGTGAAGAGTTCAACCCGAGGACGACTCCTTACTTCATCTGAGGAAGACTCTTACTTCATCCCAGAGACCCCTGCCCACGAGCACCAGGAAGCAGCACGCACGCGTAATGATATGCAAACTGATTATAATACGAAACAAGGCTAGGTGGGGCTAGGTAATGAATATGTATAGGCATATTACAAAATTTATGCATATGTAATTTGTAACTTGATATAAACTAAGCAAAGTGCCACTGACGGCGCACATGCCTTTGGAGGAAAATATTCCCCTGTGCGTCCCAGTGCTGGAATAAACATACCTACTTTACAACTTTCCTTAGTTGTAGAGTCAATCTGTGCCTCAGTTGGATTTGGCGGACAAGTGTAGCCAGCTGAAGGAAATAATAAAAAGTAAGGAGAGTGCAGAATCAAAGTGAGGTTTGGTTTAACACCCAAGAACTACATCTACTTGTGCTGTGTTTGAGCTGTTACAGGGAAGATAACTCATTTATTCAAGTTAAAATGGCCGAAGAGTCTATAAATACATTAGTGCTTTAATTTTGCAAGCGGACATTCTGATTGGTCCTTTATTTTTTTCTCCTCCCACGCCACTTTCACTGTTCTGCCAGCCACAGGCAAGCTGAACAATGCCACTCCTTACTGTTGATCAAATTTTTCTGAAACCACTGCACTGACAACACCTTGCTGGTTTCTCTTGAAACTTTTCTTACACGTTATACTAAGAATAAATTAACTATTTTAAATTTTTTTTTTATTTTTCCCTTGTCTATTTGTGAGTGTCCATGTACTATTATTAGGTCATGACTTTACTTTCATTAAATCTCAAGCAGCTATAACTGCCTAATAAGAGCAGTATAAAAGAAAATAATTCCACTGGCTTTGACACCACTAAATAGATCTTTTTGGATCTAAGTGCCTTAATCATGTGGAAACCAACAGTGCTGCATATGATGAAATTCACTGTCAGTCAACTATTTAAAAAGCAGTGCAGGTGGGATTGACAAGATGTTCCCTGCTGCAACAACAAGTAAGCAATACTGAGGTTTTACATTTCTTTGCATTTTGATTAGTTGACAACATATAACTGTGCTGAGTAAAAAATACTGTGCTTTCCTACTTCTCGTATCTAGAAGCCAGCTGAAAAATAAGAACTGGATAGTTGCCATCATTCACGTCAGCCCACAAACTGGTTAGATATGGCCAAACATAGGAGCAAGTGCTTTAATGGCTCTCTTAAAATGGCATATTTATTGCTTTCAAATTTATATGCAAGCATATAATGTATTGCTTACATATATAATACACAGACACCCATTGTATCTGAGGGGTGAAAGATATTGTGTCTATATTGCTGTAGTATGTCTAATAGTGAACAATGTAAAAAAGAATATAAGAAACAGCACACATGGAAAAATTATTCCCTCATTATATTTTGTGTCAGGCAGCAACTTCAGGATTTTGGAAGCTAAATAGGACATTCAGCTCATTGTTTTGGAAAAGTTGCAGATGGATTTGTCCTTAATGGATTTTGCTTATGCCTTCTTGAAGTTATTTGATGCTCTTAGTCTCTGTGTGGTGACTACTTAAATTTATTTCAGTATTGTGTAGAGAAGTCCTGCACTGAGGCAATAGATGAAGTTTCCTCACTCTTATAGCAAGTGACCATGAACCTAAGTAAACTCTTGTTTCCTGTCTGTAACTTAGCTGTTGACCTTGTTCTGAATGTGACAGCAAAAATACGTGTAGCACTGTACTTACAATACATTTGTCTTCTAAGTATCAGGAGCATTTAAAATGCCATAACACCTGAAAATATCAAAGGTAATAGGAACTTTATAAAATAAATTGCTAGTACCAAATTAATCCCCTGTGTCCCTCTGCTGAAACCAATGAAGTAACATCAGGGAGGAATTTGGGACATGATTTTTAAAATATTATCTAGCACAAATTAATTGTACACCAAAGGCTTTTAAACCATGTTAGATAAGCTATACAGTCAAGGCTAATCTTATTATGGTGACATAGTAATATTAGAACTACATTACAGATAATTTAATTCTACTCCTATGTGGTTTATTTAGGTGCCCATTATCTTCATTTTCTGCCCTACAGAAGTGCAGTAAAAGCTAAAAACAAACCCACTTACATCTGTCACTTCAACTTAGTCTTGATTTTGTAGTGTAATTTTGATGATGGTCAGAAAAGAAACACAACCAGTAAGAAAAGGATTCTATCTTCAATGGACCTCTGCCTTCTCAGTCACTTTTCTTCCCTCCAAACTGTGTATTGAAAAAGAAAGACAGCAAACAGTTAATGAAGAAAAACAAATTAAAAATGCCCAAGTTTGGAGAAAAGTTAGAAATCAGCTAGGAAAACTTACAGCTCAATACATTTATGAATTTGGAAATGAAAGGGAAACAGTAAGGCATAAAAGAGAATTGATCTTTTCTTGAGATAAAATGAAGGTGTGATTGTTAATGAAAGAGGAAAATGTAACTTGGTAATAGAAGTGCCCATGGCAACACTATCAATTCCAGATTGTTTGGGTGGCATTAAGGTAGAAAGGAATATAGTCAATGCAGAGAATATCTTTTATATTAACTTTCAATATTAAATTCATTCACTGTTTTGTTGTTTCTCTCTAGCATTGTTAACCCATGCTGAATTGTTTCTTTAAAGTTCATCCTCACTGAATGAATGTGAGAAAAATTACTGAGAAGAAAGAACAGAAGAGCTGGGACATGGTACACTTTAAGATGATCAAAGTATAAAAAGATAGGTCTAAAAATGATGATTTTTCTGTTTTTGCACAGCGTATGTCAAAATACTGATTTTCAACATGTGATTGGTGACAATCAACACTGCTTCCTGATGGGAAAACTGTGCCTGACAAATTTGGTGGCCTTCAATGATGGGGTTACATAGGCAGTGAATGAAGCAAGAGTGACTGACATCAGCTACCTGGACTTGTGTAAAGCATTTGACAGTATTCTACATAACAACCTTCTCTCCAGGCTGCAGACACATATTTTGTGGATAAGGTCATGACTGGATGGTTGCAGTCAAAGACCTGTAGTCAACAGCTCAATGTCCAAGAGCAGAACAGGAAAGAGTGGCATTTCTCAGGGGTCAGTATTGGGACCAGCACTGTTTAACACCTTTGTCAATGATGGAGAGTGAGTTTGAGAGCACCCTCAGTGAGTTTGCTGACAACACAAAGTTGCGTGGTGCAGGAAGAATTGCTGTCCAGAGGGAACTTGACAGTCTTGAGAGATAGGACTGTGCAAATTTCATGGAACTCCACAAGGCCAAGTGTAAGGCTCTGTACATGGTTTGGGGCACTTCCAAGTGAAAATACACTTGGATGTATTCTCCATCCACAGGCTGGAAGGAGAATGTGATTGGGAGCAGCCCTAGGGAGAAGGACTTGTGGGTGTTGGTGGGTGAAAATTTTGACATGGCCTAGCAATGTGCACTGTCAGCCTATAAAGCAAATCCCATCCTGGGCTGCATCCAAGCAGCGTGTCCAGCAGGGCAAGGCGGGTATTCTGCCTCTCTGCTCTGGTGCAACCCTGCTATCCAGCTCCAGGGCTCTAAATATAGGAAGGACTTGGTGAAGCAGGTCCAGAGGAGGAACAGGAGGATGATCAGAGGATTCCCTTTCAGCAAAACTATTCTATGATTCTATGATTCAATGGTTGCTAAAAGAGTTCCTGAAATTCTACCTACTTTGCAGACAGGAGTTCCTCTCTTTACCTCGTTTCTCTGGATGTGGAGAAACATGATGCCACAATCTCATCTTAACTCACTTTTAGTATACATAACATTATATGCTTGAAAAATGAAGCATTGTCTGATGCAAGGAAGCTGCTAACAGCAAAGTCTTGCTCAGGGCTTTGTCCCATTGGGACATGAGGACCCCTGGAAAGCATTGGAACCTACACAGCCACCATGCAGGTGCCACTGTTGATTTATCCCAGGAATTTCATGATCATAGTTCAGGTACGTGCTGCAAGTAAAAATGAGAGATTTAAATATTTTTTTTTTTTTCCCCTCAATACTGCCTAAGTGTATTGATTTGATTAGATTTATTATTTATTGGTAACAAGAAAACACAACTGGAAGCATAATATGTAGCTGTATTTTTGTGTATGCTGTTCCTTCCCCAGCTTTTCCAAAGATGGTGGTGTGTCACATGCTCACATTGGATTTTTGATGGCATGGTGTTCTGGCTCCTTCTTTAATTTCTTTGATGCAAAATGGCCCATAAATCTATTACAGAATGGCACTTAAAAAGTTCATTAGCAAGGAGGACCTGTGGCTTAGTGCAGAGAGGAAGGAAGCATTTTCTGTGGGATATTAGATCCTTATTTCAAAGCAGAAGGAGGAAGGTGGTGTGAAACTGCAAAAAGCATGTTCTATCTATTCACAGACATCTGACACTTTTCCTGGCGATTAGAGTCATTATTAACTTAGTGCATTTGGGTCTATTGTAGCACATACTGATGCTCTTCCCTTGAGCAAAATTTTCAGAGGAAGTCAGAATTATTGTAAGAAGTAGTAGATTTCAACCAGACTACAGGCCGTTAAGAGATAGCCACATGGAAAGGTCAACACAAAGCTTAGTAGCGGTCAAAAAACCAGTGTTACAAATTATTAAGAAATGGATAATGGAAGTTATTAAGCTGCTGAAATGCACACCCATATCTTCAATACTATAACTCCGTTTCTTACATCATAAAGACACTGTACTGGAATTAGAAAAGTTTCAGAGGGCGGAGATGAGGCACCCAGCTGCACTAACTGAACAGAGCAGCTAATGCTAAGGACACTACACCTATGCTGCAGATAGCTTTGGAGTTTTTCTTACAGCCAAATAATTCTACCAAGCACAAAGTTCAAAGCTTTCTGCTTGTTGCAAACCTGGTCAAGTTGTTTTTTATTTTGTCTTGAAGAAATCTAGTTTTTATGCATCAAAACTGTTCAGAGGTACAAAAGGGATTTGCTTCAAATCTGCCTTTACTGTTGAAATCAAAATGCTGTAGATGGCAGTGGAAGGTGATCAAGGGTAGATGTAGCTTCCTCAGGGGCAACAGGGAAGTTAAACAAGCAGCTGTCTGTCCAGAAGGGAGCCTGAGAGACAATTGTACTCTTGGATGGCATAGAAAATGAAAAAAATTATTGTCCACTAGTACTTCTGCTGAAGAAAAACCCCTATGAGGTACTTGATAAATGTAGCAAGAATTCAAAATGTAGGGAGTATTCAAAACTAGCAACAGAAAGGTACTCTTCTTACTGCAACAGGGTGTCTTATGGACTCTAGAATTCTACATGGACTCAAGAGGAAAGAAGTTAAATTTATGGAAAATTACAATAAGCTAATTCCTTCAAACTTAGTAAAGTAATATTAAATTCTTTTAATATGTGTTCTAAAATGTTGGAACCAGAAAACAAATATAATTGCATTTTCCTTATCTTTAAAGAAGTGTTTTTTATGCCTTGAATTTTTTTTCTTCCTTTTATGGAAAGATTTTTTCCTTCCATCACAGCTTTGTTTTGCTAATTTAATTATTTAGAAAACAACTGAGCAAGTCACCTTCTTCTGAATGTACTGTCTTACATTAGTATCCCAATCTATTTGCTTTGATTAAATAAGTATTGTTTTCACTGTACTGTGTACCAATAATATTCACCATGTTCTGAAGTTTACAGAGTGACTTGAGAAGTGCAGTACTTACAACATTAACTTTAGGTTTGTTGTTGTTTTATCTACAACTGAAATATTTTACCCACTGTTTCATTTATTCTCTGCTGCCTTTTAGAAAAGTGAAGGAAAAAGTATGTATTTTCTAGGCTGTAGAATTATGCAGTCATCTTATAATAAAGAATTAATTTTGTTTAGTTTTAATTTTAAATGCTTACACTGTTTGTAGTGACAGATGACCAGGGAGCGTCAGGTGGTTCTAAAGCCGTTATTTGAATGAGATGTGGGGGATTATGAATACTTGCGTAACTTAAAGGGTCTTACAGTCTTACATGTCTCAGCCTCACTTAGGAGAAAACACAAGAAAATAGCATTTTGCATCTGTTTGTTTAATACTATTGGTTGTCTTAAGGTTTCTGAAAGAAACAGGGGTCAATGACCCTTGGAAACAGCCAGTAGCTGATGGCCACTATTCGTTTTTCTGAATAGGGGTTAACAAATGTACTTTTTACTAAACATCATAGGTGTGCCCTGTATTGTGTAATTAAATATTAACAATGTCCTTATATATAACTCATACTCTTCCTCCTTTTTTCCAGAAAGAAATGTCTCAACTGTTAACAGTGTAAAGGAAACACAGGTATTAATGAGATAACCAGTATTTCAAGCAATAATATCCTATAGTCCTTTCACATCAACTTCAGTGGTAACCAGGCTTTTATCTGATGTAAAGCTGGAGTAGTATGCTAAACATAAGCTCTGAGCAATGTAAGGTCTTAGGCAAAACTGATGGTATAGAACCTAAAACTAGAGTAGAANTTTTTTTTTTTCCCAAGGAGATTTAGGCCATTACAAACTTGCCTACTTAAACATATGATCTCAATGTCATTATGCTATGATTTCAACGAACTGCTTGAATAGTGTGAGCAATTTTGAAGTAGCTTGCAAAGAATCCCCAGTCTGTGATCATGAAAATGGTGAAACAGTACCAGTGCAAGGAGAAGTGCTGAAAACATATACTTCTCCCCACCATTTAAAAAAAAAACAGCCTACAATTAAGCATTCTTCTGCACTGTTCTTTAGATAAAATCCAAAATTTGGTTGGTTATAAGAGATAATACTAACAATATGCATTACAAATTTGGACTGAACACAAAAGTCTGATTTCCTTAAGAGCCTCTTCTTTATGTCCTAAGGTACAAAACTGCAGTTTAAGTGGTTTACAATCAGCAGAAAAACCTCTAGGGTCAATAGAAATAGATTCAATCCCACGGTTATCTACTAATATTCTTTCCTCTGCCAGACAAAAATGAAATTCAATGTTATGTTTTGAGATATTTACAAAAGTAAAAAATCTGTTTTAAAACCCCAGTTGAATCACAATGCTTCTATTTATTCAAGTACTTATTGTATCAGACTGAAAAAGATCTGTCAAATATGAGAAGCAATGAGAAGTAGAATGCACTTGTTCTTCCAATTTTTTCTTGATTTGTCACAGGATCAATTTTTGCCATGTAAAATACTGAGATGAAATTACTGCTTCCATAGTTGGGCGACTTGCATCTCCCCCTCTACTCCACTTCGGTGAGACATCAGCTGGAGTACTGCATCCTGCTCTGGGTTCCTCATCACAAGACATGGACCTACTGAATCATGTCCAGAGAAGGGCCATGAAAATTATCAAAAACATCTCTTCTATGAGAAAAGTCCAAAAGAATTGTGGTTGTTCAGAGAACAGACAGCTCCAGACACATCCTTTTGAGGCCTCTCAAGACTGAAAGGGGACTAGAAAGAAAGATGGGAACAGGCTTTTTAACAAGACCTGAAGCAATGGGACAAGGGGCAGTTTTTTCGAGGTACAAAACACTAGATTTGGACTAAATAAAAGGAAGAACTTTTTGCAATTAGAGTGGTGAAACACTGGAATGGGTTTTTCAGAGAGGTGGTAGGTGCCCTGTCTTTTCAAGGTCAGGTCAAATGGGACTCTGAAAAACCTGGGCTAGTTGAAGATGTCCCTGCTCATTGCAGGTGGGTTGGGTTAGGTGACCTTTAGCTATTCTACAATAGATTGATTAAAATAAAAAATCAGTGTGATCCATCTTGGAGTTGGCTGCTACTGGTTTTATGGGTCATAAGTGAAGCTTCTTGCAGTTTCTCATACAAGCCACCCCTGCAACTCTTCTGCCACTGAGATCTTGCCATGCAAGCCCAGTGTATTCTATGTCTGGCCTCTTTCAATCACATATTTAACATTTATCATTAAAGTCATATTTATTGCACAGTCTTCACAATCAACAAAAAAGGAATTTGCCATGTCAAAATCGAAATAACCTCATCATAACACTAAATAAAAGTGGACCATTTGCACAGATCCACTCCTCATCCCTTCAAAATTTCAAAAGCCAAAATTTCCCACTGTCAATTTACTCTCTAACAGTGTCCAATCCATGTTCTGCCCTTTACATTTCCCAGTATATTTGAGGTATACTTACCTCAAATTTCCCAAGCCCCATAGTGAGTGTCAAAAAGTACTGTGGTGTGTTGTCCCTGGCTAGACAGGGTGCCCATCAAAGCTGCTTGATCACTCTTGCATAATCATCCAGTGTTTTTCCTACTTAACTTTTGTATTTTTGAAACCTTAAATTTGTAGCCCTTAATCATCCATAAGTTCTGAAAAGCAGCAATTATCTTGTTGGATAATTTTGTGTGGAGCTGCTTCAAGTTCATCTTTGCAAGAGTAACCAGAAGTCTGTGAAGCTTGTGAGAACAGACACAGAATTAAAGGAGGCAGGTTTGCAGAGTACTGAGTTCTGAGTAAAAAGAACATAGTTAATTATATCTGGAATGCTACCAGAGCTCTTGATCTCATCCAGACTGAAGTGAATTTCACCGAGACCTCACCCATGGCAAAACAGATTCCACCAATTTACTTTTACTTGGAACTTTATCATTTGTACAGAATCCAGGGCATAAACAAGAGTCTTGGCAGTGATGTAGTGGTCAATGGATTGGACTGGCCTCTGTGGCCAAAATCTGCTTCTAGGACAACAATTTTTGAATGAAGCTAAAGTGAGGTTGAACAGTAGAATTTTATTACTTTGGTTCATGTTTAGAAGGTTTGAACTTTCCTTGAGTACTCAGCTGGGTTCCAAACTCCTAGTACAGAGAAGTTAATGTATCAAAATGGCCTAGGCAGGGAAATAGGCATTCTCAAGGGCATATTTTTACATTTCTGTGACATGGTAACTGAGTGAAGTCTAAATCAGACAACTTCACAGAAGTGGTGGGAACCAAACATTATTTTTTGGTAAGGTATGTTAGGCACAGTGGGAGACAACATTTGAAATGACCTGAATGGCTTTAGACCAACACAAAGTGTGTAACGATGACAGTGTAGTTACTGTGTTCCACACTGAGCTTCAAAAGTATAGTTGTAGGTCATTTGTGCGTATGGCATATTGTTTATACAACCCATTTTACAAGTGAACAAAAAAACCTGCATTCTCAACTTTATTAAAAAGTCAAATCAACAGAATGATGCTGTAGTGTTGACCCAAAACATATGGCCAAATAATAAAACAGAACAGAAAACTGGTTTAAGAGGCCTAATATACCATGCTGTGCAGTGTAGAACACTTTATGAAGTTTTAAGTGAGCTGTGTAAAGCTTATACTTTTTTCCGACTGCTTTCCAAGATAAATTCTGACCCAAGGTTAGCTGCAACTGTGTTATGATAGTATTCATACAATAGACTTTTCTAAGATCAGTTTTAAATCTGAAATCTTGCTTGTGTTTTTGACTATAGCAAAAAGAAGTATCTTGTAAAGAAAATTCATTAATCCAAAATGAAAACACAGAAGTGTATTATGCAAATGTAATATAAGGATTTATTAGACAACTGTAAAAAGTACACATAGTACACTCTATTTCTGTACATGCATATCTCCAAACTGTTAAGTGGTTTGATATTCTAAGTCAGATACTTTCAATGAGTGCTATAAAAGAGAATATCTTAAATCTGCTGTAACAATCTGGTTTGGTTTATGTTGGCAAACCAAGTCTGCAGTCAATATTTGTGGACTTCAGCTGAGAATTCAATTTGCAGCCCTGACAGTTCTCAGTGAAAAATAAAAGGTTTGTAGCAGAATGATCATCAAAAGTTCTTGGATCTAGCTCCCTGGGGTATTATAGCAAGCAACCAGCATTTTCCACACAGAGATAGCTGGGTGTTGCTGAAAAATAAAAATTTGGTTTCAGTGATGCTCAGGCTCCAGCTCCATTGGCATGTTTTATCTGCTGTCAGCTGTGCAAGGCCTGCAAGGAGATCCAGAAGAGATTTTTTGCAAAACATCAAATGCATCAACATCCATAATTAAGTGACCACAGTTGATCAGATATTCTCTGAGGAATTCGAAGTATGCTTTCCATTTCTTTTAATTTCCTCAGACTGACCACTGGGTCTTTTACCGACATCATATTTTCATCATAAATGCTGACAGCCATATCCTTCCTGTCAACCTTCTTTCTGCTTTTTCTGCTCAGATTATTTTCCCTTTCATCATACTCCTGTTCTACCTGATCTTAGAGGTTTCTGAGAACAGTGTACACCTTAGAAAGTCAATTTGATATTTGGTTCACACAACAAATTGGCATGATTCTTGCTAGACCTACCAAATATCCATTTTCCCCAGTGTTAATTCCAGCCCCTCTTCAGCATTATCTTGTACCTGTCAACACTATTTGTCTTGAGCTTTTTGAAAACATTCTAATGACTTCATGTGGCATCAAGAAAATTTGTATCACGAAGAAAGCACCAGTTACACACTTGAAAAGAAACCCTTTGTTTTTGAAATTGAGGCTTTTCACCTTGGTGCATTTCTTGGAAGGTTTTGAACTAGGGAGTGCCGTCTCGTAAGCTTCTAATTCTGCCAGTTGCAGCCCTCTCATCCCTGGAAAGAACTGAGAAGTAAGTCTGCCACTGCATATTATTTACTCATACAAGCTGGAAACCAGACTAAGTTTTAGAGCAGACTTTGAGTTTGCAGAAAGAGGGGTAGATTAGGCTGAAAAATCCCTATTAAGAGTATCTGACAATATGCTGATTTAAGAGGATTTCATACAGCATCACTGTTCCATCTGTCATTTGTATACCATGTGGTGCTGGTACCCTTGGCCATGCTCTGCTCCACCACAGCTGAAATGCCACTCTTTGACAGTGACTTGAAATGCATTAGTCAGTACTGCTCACCTGCCTTTACTGAAATGGCTCCTTTTCCATTGTCATCTGCAGTCAGCTCCAAGAATCAGAGAAATTCTGCAGTTTACAGGAGAGCTTAAAGCCCTTATTTTTCTTCCAATATGTAAAAGTAAAATTAAATACATGATTTGGGCAGTCTGCCTGCGAGGCATCCATATTTCCATCTTCATTTTAGAATTTTTCCTCTCTTAGGAAATTACTTTGTGACCCACTTCAAAGGAGTGGGTTTCAAGGCGTGTTTAGGTAGTTCTCTGAAAATGAGACACAGACACAGAGCTCAACTGAAGAATCCCTGCCAAGAAACAGCTCATCATCTTCCAAAGACTTGTTTTATATTCCAAAATTTACCGAATCC
The DNA here is from genome assembly GCA_013400915.1 of Pardalotus punctatus. Classification (NCBI taxonomy): domain Eukaryota; kingdom Metazoa; phylum Chordata; class Aves; order Passeriformes; family Pardalotidae; genus Pardalotus; species Pardalotus punctatus. Next base: position 325,596 of record VZTX01030094.1, on the reverse strand, counting down.
ATAGGCAAACATTAGCCATAGAGAGATTATTGACCCCTTTTAAGGATGTGTGCTTTATACATGTTAACTGCCCGCCTCATAACAAATATATTGAGTCCACCTCATATATATCATGACAATTTAAAAAGAAAAATATGCAGTTGATTAATTTCCATGTAAAAATCAGTAATAATTTATAGAAAGCAATTTGAGAGAGGTTAAACTGCAAATTTGTTTGCATGAAAAACTTGAATATCATCAAAGCTAATATGTGAGAAGAAATAAAGGTCACTTGCAGGGAGACAGAAAATTATGTTCTGATATTGGTGAAAGAGAAGATCCATGAAGGTACAGAGGCTCAGCCATTAATTGCATTGGCCTTCTGAGAGTACAAAGCCTTTCAGATGTCAAGTCAAAAGCAAATGAGAGCAGATGGGTGCCAAAGATATTGGAAAGAGGAATTTCAAAGGAAGACAAGAGAGTGTCAGTGCATCGGTAAGAAAGATCAGGTAGATAGTATGAGACAAGAACATCTGTGCAGAAGGAATAAGAACATGGAAACGCAATTTTATTTTTCTTTAACTTTTTTTTTAATATTGATACATTATAAATAGTAGTTCTTCCATATGTTTTCCTGCTGCTAAATCCCAAATATCCCTTCAGTGGCTCTTTTGCAATTTTTCACAGTTTAGAAATTGAACCAATTTTGTCATAAAACATCTCTATCTTAATACCATAAATATAAATGGAATCCCCAGTCAGGTAAATGTTTCACTTCTCCCCTTGTACTTGCTCAGCTTACCATCTGTAATGGCTTCCTTCTCAAGATGAAATGAAAAAAAAAGAAATAAAATAGCTTATAGCCTAGTTTTAATGATCTTAAAATGAGACAAACAGTAAACAGTTTTAACACAGTGCAATTAAACAATAATGCATTTCTAAATAAAAGAAAATTTCCCTAAAGTTTGAACTCCATCTATTGTATTCAAACATTCCGCAGCCACATGATTAGTGAAAAAATTATGGATTTTGCTACCAGTTCACTCATTTCCCCCCTGCTCCCCTTTCCTAATGAGAAGGAACTTAATTAGACCTTTACTGAAAAGAACTCACAGAATAGGACTAGGCAATATTTGTGACTATTTATTTCCAAAGTTTACATGAACTCCAAAAAGAGGATTTAGGTAGGTGATCTGGGAGTTGATATAGAAGCTTTTGAAATTGGCAGAAATATTATAGGAGGTCTATTAGTCTTGGAAAAGGTATCTCATGAGTGAGAACTGGGTAAACAACAGGGTGGTTTTGCATCTGGCTGTGTGTAAAAGCTCTAATTGTATTCTCCTTGTTATAGACAATTCCTTTTATGTTGTAGAGTATTCAAGGTGTTGAGGGTTCCTGTGTAATGCTTATATGGTATAATGAAACAATACATTTCCATGTTTTTATTAAAATTCATCTCTGTGTCCTAGCCTTAGCTTATTGGAGCAGTTTTGATTTTACAGCTGCCAGGCAGATCTCCTCATGTTGGTTTTCTAAGTCTGCTTTCATTATCTTAGGTCTCTCTGCAGAAGCTATCAATCTCTATCAGACTCCAAGATGTTGTGCAGAAAGCTTTTAATTTCTCTCTTCTGTGCCATGCAAAAAAAAAGTGGCAAAAAGAAAAATGTTGCACTCAATCTGAAATGAATTTTCATTCCAGTATTAAAATTCTCCAGCCGTGTCTGGGGGAGAGACATATGTGAGTATATGTGCATTTATCTGTGTAAACTACTGAACAGAAAAGATACATAACATAAATAACTGTGTTTCTGCTCTGAAAGCATCATTTTACTCACTCCCAAATATTGCCTGGTACTTCTTTTTCAGAATAAGATACATCCATTTCAAAGTAAAGTCTGATTTCTGATCTTTTCTAAAAATAAATTATTTTAGGCCATGCTAAAATAATTTATGGAAATTTTATATTTAATTACTGAACTTGAGTTCTGTGGTAACTATATTTCTGGACTGAGCTTTTAGGGTTTTAAGCAGGAAAAAGCCTACTGAAAGATAGTGTTGGTCTGGTTTTTCTTTTTTATGCAACTGAAATATCCCTCCTAAGGGATTTTAAATGGATGAAGAGCAGGTGTTTTGATTTGATGGTAAATTGGTAAGCTGATTACCTTCAAAATTAACACAAGCTGTAACCAAAAATCATCCCCCTTCAAAAGAGCAAGAGTATGAAACAACAACAAAACATTCTTAATGTTGAAATATCATAATTTCAAGTAATATGAATGTAAAGGTTAGTCAGTCTGTGCTCATATATAAATATATCTATACATATATATATAGAGAGAGATTATTATTGCTTAATACAGCACTTATGAATTCTGTCTTCTCAGTGTCTTCTCAGACCTCAATTACAGATAGTAGTGGAGATTAAAAATAATACCAGTAGGCTGATGCTTTTGTGTCCTTATTTCTTTGATGAGACAAATTAAGTTTTCTGTGTGCTCTACATAAATGTGTGCAAGCCATTAAGCATCAGGGAATTCTGGCTGATTCTGATCAAAGCCTGGCAAGAACATGGATTAAAAATTCAAAATTATGACTTGACAGATAGACAACTTCCATCTACCTTCCCCTCCCCCAGTAGTTGCTTTTCTAGCTATTGACACATGCTGTGTTTATTAATTCATCATTTAAAGCGGATTCCTCATTCAGAACCACGTTGCCTTGTCTGCTCCAAAGAATCATGAGACACTAAATCATATAAAAAGTCATATTCCTTGTAACAAAATTCCCATTTTAAAACATCAATTCCATTAACTTTTAATGTGGGAAAGTGAATAAATTTTCTGTTTTATTTATATAAAACCCTAATTATTTGCTGAAAAAAAGAACAACCACTATATGTAGTTTCTCTCAATTCTATGAAAATTTCAAGGGTAATCAAAGAAGTCATGACAAGTCCACTCGTCAAGAACTATATGTTATAAAATCAATATAAGCAGAATGCAAAGAAGATCAGTATAAATATACTGAAGAATTTTTTTTTTGGGCGAAGTGTGGTTTGACATATACAATTAAGTAATCAAGAAAAGGAATTCCTGAACAAAACATGCTTACAATACAAAAAATTAAGCTGAGGCTAGTTTTAGTAAATTAGAGTTAATACAGTATGAATGATATTAAGTCAATCATGGATAATCTGTTCTTGCTCTGTTAAACCAGATGATTTAGGTTGTTTTGAACTACATGTGCATTATCAGAAAATTGTTTTTCAGCACACACTGTGTTTGCACATACCAAAAAGTCATGTTTTCAGTAGGGACTATTTATATAAGCAAAAGATTTATTTTATGAAGTGAATAGATTTAGCTGTATGTTGGAGGTTGAGGGGTGTGTAATTTTTCCCCATTCCTGGTGCTAGGTTACTAATGGCTGGCTGCTTAAGGACTATTAATTCCTTTTGTAAGAGACAAAGAGCTGACTGGGCGTGGGGAGGGGAGAGCAGATGTGGTCATCAGATACGGCACTGACCACTGGCAATGGGGGAGGCAGCAGGGGGGAACTGCGGGCTCCTCGCTACAGTGGCAGAAAGGTTTTTCGGGTCTGCGCTGTTTTCTTCTCTTTGGTGAGTGAGCTTTCATCTGGGAAGGGGACGTTCCTGGAGGGCACATCCTCCTGGCTGTGCCGGCAGTTTCT
>VZTX01030094.1:305706-321726 GCA_013400915.1 Pardalotus punctatus | reverse complement strand
TCACATTTGTGGGTTCTAAGGGAGGTTTCCAGCTTCCTTAGCAGACACCTGTCTTCAAACTAAGACCCTGTAATAAAAGAAACAGGATGTTATCACTATCTTAGTCACTTTTTTAATAAGGATACAGTACAAACTTCTTTCCAATACTCCACTCAGTATGTCAGTCCTTTGTCAGCTGTAAAATTCTCTCTCAGATAGGTAAATATTCTCAGGTTCATGATGAGGATATTAGTGAAAAAAGTATTTTCCACTGCCTTGACCAAGCAGGTCTAGGTAAAGACATGTACCTCAGGAGTTCACTGATTAATTTTTCTCTAATTACCCATGAAGTTTGTAAGTTTTTTCCAGATTTTTCTCCTCACACCCTGAATTCCATGGCCTGTTTTTTGCCTTGGTGCTTCTTAAGGAGAAATCAGTTATGTAAGAGCTACAGAAACATTCTGAAGACCTTCACAATTAAAAATCTGATTATTTCCTGAACTCTATCTCAATTTGCATTCAGCTTGCATTGTCTCCTACTGTTCCACTAGGCAGCATGTCAGCTATGACACTGTTGAAATATTCTGATTATTCTTATGCTCTGGAATACCAACCAGCTACCACTGAAAATACAGAAATACAAAAGAAATTGGAGAAAAAAATCAAACCCTAGATATTTGACAGATAATCTTGGAAGCTGTCTTACTTCCTCTGAGTAGAATCCTTACTATTTTTATAAATACTACAGTATATTTTTTCATGAAATATGAGCATTTCACTCACTTCCTTGACAGGAAAGGACCCTGAAATAGCAGAATTAAATATATTTGAAATGTACCGTCAGATATTCAGGGGGTATAGATGGTATAGCTCCACTCATTTCTTGCACTAAGTAGTCTCTCAAAATAATAAGGAAGAGAGCAAGAAATGGAAACTTACTAAACTAAAACTTCTGAAATTAAGAGTCAGTTAAATGCCAGCTTCAACAACCAAACTCTCAAAGCAGCAGTGCTGCTTCACTCTGATCTTTAGTAGGATGTTGTGTGAAAACTTACCTTTCTGAAATGCACGACGACACTATGGTAGCAAAATGTGAAAAGACACAGACTTAATCAGCATATTTAGAACACAGCAGTAGCTTGCGCAATGTCATGAAATTACCTAACCAGTAGTTTCAGGTGTTTTCAGATCCCATGACATGTCTTTGCCTTCCAGTGCATTCTCTCAGACAAGGGAGCTCGAAATAATGGTCACTGTAGCTCAGATGAAAACATCATTCTAATGAAATTGAAAACATTTCACCTCCCAGGTGAAACAAGGAAATTTTTTGTCCTAAATATTCCTCCTTTATTGTGTATTGTTGATAAAATATTTGTTGTGGAATCCTTTGTTATTTTTGTTGCCTGGTTTTTGGGTTGGTTGGTTGGTTGATTGTTTTGAGTGATTCTTTTTTTTTCTCAAGGAAGAGATTCCATCTTTCTGAGAATGAAATGGAGGTACATATCTGAAGAAATACAAACCTAGTCCTATCATAAACACTAAGCAGCTGATCCTCACTTGCGTCCCCTGATGTTATATGGTCCTCTTCAGCAATTCAGAAAATATTTACTAAAAGTCTGATAGACAGCTCTGACCTCTTTTCTTCTCTCTGCTGTTCATTGCAGTAGTACATTTTGCATTCCTTGATTGATAGGCAGGTTTCAGGACACCAGCCAATTTTGTTTCCTTTCCTAAAGACTGAATGCTATTAGCAAGAAAAAGTAAATAAATCTGAGCAACTGTTTAATGACTGTTGTACATGACTGTCTATATGTGCAATTCAAATGGCTCTGTTACATGGATATCACACCCAGACACTTTGAAAGAGGCTATAAACAAAATATATATATATATGGAGACACTTTGGACTCCAGTAGATTTTTGTGTATGAATTCTCCACATCTATATCTAGTTCCCAAATATTATTTTTAGGCATTAAAAAGTGTATGAAGATTGTCTTACAAAATCTATATTTGATGAATCTGTCAGGTGAATACATATTATATAAAAAAATGTAGTGTGGATTTAACAGTAAGGGAGCATGAACCATTTCCACTGCCCTCACTAGCTATTTCTCCTCCATCCCTTTTGGCAGGTGTTTACATTAGGGGAGATTTAATCTATTCTGGGGATGTATCCACAGAATCGACTTAGTTGATTCACATTCAACAGCTCTGTGTTTGTTTGGGGAAAATTACAGTTCTGCTCCATTCAAGGAGAGAAATTTTCTTCCCACCTGGAAGTTTGAAGGAAAATATTGTTTACATGAAACTTGTATAAAGTGATAGTACCTAAGATTGATTTTGGTCCATTGTCAATAGGGAGATATAATAAATAGGGTTCCACTGGGAGTCTGCCATGAACTGCAGGCAGACATATAAATATATGCTTCAATAAAGTACATATCTCAATGCAAATATAAACCATCTTTGCTTTCCCTAGCAATAGTCTGCAGAATATATAGTCCATTTACTGGTTTTGAAGATGGTATCAAACTATTAAGGTTTCAAAACCAGAACCATAGAAAATATTCAGAACTCAAAATAATTTGACAAATCAATCCAATATATGCAGAAGAGTAATAAGAACAGAAGTAAATTTCTAAAGTTAGCTCAGATAATCTGCAACACAAATAGGAATGTAGTGCAAGAAATCTGCAGTTTATCATGAATAACAAGCAGAACATGACTCAGACCAGGCATGCTGTTACAAAACCTGTAAGAGCTAAAGATTTCTGTCTTCCTGGTATTTCTGTGTTTTTCTGAAAACTGCAATTCAAGGAAGGTGTTGGCCAGCTGGCTCCAGAAAACAGCCATAGAATAACAGAATAGCTGAAAAAGAGTTGAAAGAACCTTTGTTGTCTCCAAAGACTAAATAGAAGCTTCAGAGATGAATTGTGTATAACATTCTTCACGACCACTGACGTTAGGACAAGAAAACACAAAATAAAATTACAGGGAGAAAGTTTTGGATGGGGTAGCCACCATCCACATTGTAAAGGGTTTTACACTAAAATACTTGGTTGAAGCAAGTAATTGAATATGGTTCACCAGAGTTTTTTGGAAACTAATTAGCCGGGGTTGCCACAGACCTCATTGATCCTCCATTCTGAGGTTCCAACCTGTCTTATTTTCTTATATTATATAATATGATTTCTTAATTCTCCATTAAAAGATTTGGTTACAAAAAACACCCTAAGAAACACAGAAAGATTATTTCATGTATTACAAGGTACAGAAAAGGATCTTGAGCTGTTTATCATTGAATGTTAATGTTTTAATTAATTTGTTCCTAAAGTATATAAAAATTGTATAATATTAATTGCCCTCTGAAATAATACAACAATATTTGGCACACTGCAACATAAGAAAAAATCGTGCTTCAAGAATTTTCCTGTTCTGCAGAGAAGATCATAAAATGTACTTTTCACTCATTTCATAAATTAAAATTCACTGCTTTTATGTTCTCAGCATAGCACCCAGCCTTTTGTCGTACATAAAAAGAAAGAAAATTACTTGAAAATTAATAATGTCTTTTCTGTGGAGTGAATCTCAACTGAGTTAATAACAAGAACAAAAAACTAAAGCCTTATTTTTTGAGACTGGTGCTTCTGAGGAAAAAGATATGCAAAATCCTGACAGAAACACGTCTGTTCTCATGTTCTTGTTCTTTGTTTCCATGCCTATTTTAAGCAAATTTTTGCATATAGAACACAAATTATTCAGCCTATATTTTAAATTTTTTAGAATGACAAGTATTTTGTCAGTGCCTGAAGCACATAAAAATGAGACTAAGATTTCCATTTAATGGACTGGAGATATGGTTTTTTCAAAAACCAGCTGTGTTACTTTCTGAGTGTATCCAGTGTCTTTTATATCACAGTTGTGGATTCTGCCAAAGTAGTCTAAACGTAATTTCTGTCTGTAGAGTCAGGCAGGATCTTCAACTGACCTCCTGCTACATTGGCTTAATTAATTTTTGCTCTCATTAGAAATTTGCATGTTAATGTACCACTACACTTCATTCAGCTGTATATGATAAAGCACTAATCTTGACCCAGTGAAGTTAATGGGAAGTTCCACATTGGCTTTGCTGACTCAGGAACTTGTATGAGATAATGTGGCAATGAGAATAACTGTTTCTTTGGATAAGCAGAAGACTCATACTTACTTCTTCATTACAAATTAACTTAAGCTGACAATTTAGAGAAGATTGTAGAAGTAAATTCAGTGCTGTGCCCCCCGGGTTCATCAAGCCCAGAACCTCAAAATGGCAACGTCCAGCACTACATTGACAGACCTTAAACATATGCCCTTTCTGAACTGTCACTGTGTTAGTGAGGTGGAATTAAAAGTATATTGAAAAACCCTAAAAAATTAAGAGCATTAGGGCATTAGACATGAGATTTTTCATGAGATTTGTGCTTTTTCAAATTGGAGAAGAAGTGCAAATGTGGGTTCATATTGTATTTCATCTTGGTGGACATTACCAGATACCTGGTAATTACCAGATACCTGGACATTACCAGATGACCTGGCTTGAGTAAACAGCAGTCTCAGTGGTTGCATCACAATCACGTGAAGGATTGTATTTCCTGAAAGTTGGTTTTGTAGCTGAAACTCTCATGTTTTCCAGCATTTGACTGCATGCACTTCATTCCATATTAGATGTCTGGTTCCTTTCCTGAGTTGCACACAGACTCCTCTTTTACTACTGTTTAAATATGCCTGTTATTGAAGCAGTTTTTGGCCTGTTTAGATTTTATCAAGATCTAAACAGAAGATATGCTGGTTTCCTGAGAGCTTGAAGCAGGTATCCTATGGAGTAAAACTCTTATATTTGTGGATTAGTATGAAATTTCACCTGTTGAAGGGAAAGACAATTTATAAAATATAGAGTGGCACCCTGCTGATGTATATTTCTTTAATTACTTATTATAGCTAAGCATAATTTACTAAGAGTAGGTGTTTTTTGCATCTGAAAGTAAAAGCTGAAAGCATTTTTATCTTATTCCACTTTCTACAACAAATAGATTACAAAGAAAATTTTGCCTGGTACTAGATTTCAGGTAAGAACTAAGATTTTATGACAAATTATAAATCTGTGAGAATAGGTCTGCTGGTAAAAGTCACAACAGCCTTGAAAATACATAGAACCAAAGAATCATTGAATTGTAGAATGGTTTAATTTCGAAGGGACCTTAAAGATCATCGGTTCCGACCACCCTGCTGCTCAGTGGATCAGGTTGCTCATGGCCCCATCAAACCTGGCCTTGAACATTTCTGGAGTTTGGGCATCCACAGCTTCTCTGAACAAACTGTGCCAGAACCTTGCCACTCTCTGAGTAAGGAATTTCCTGTAGTTGCACTGTTTCAGAATCTTCCTTTCTTTCTCATGGAGAATATAGATAAACTGTACTTCTTGTACTTTCTTAATCTCTGTGTTTTGTGTTAGATGTTGTATAAGCCGTGACCAATGGTCTTAGGAGGTGGATTATCTCTGACCAATGGTTACTAGTTTATTAGTGTATACAAAAAGAAGTTCTTGTAAATAAATCTCTCTTCTTCGCCATCTTGGATGCTGTCTACCTGACTTCCCTGCAAGCTTCCACAAATCCCACAAATAACAGAAAAGCAGCCAACAATTTCCTACTAACTTCTGATCTAAACCTTCTTTCAGTTTAAAACTGATGCCTCTTGTCCTCTCACTATCCACCTGTATTGAAAGGCCATCTCCTTCTGTTTTATATGTCCCCTTCGGGCACTGGAAGGCTGCAATGAAATCTCCCCGGAGTCTTCTGTTCTCCAGGCTCAACAACTCCAACTCTCTCAGCCTGCTTTCACAGGAGAGATGCTACATCCCTCAGATCATCTTTGTGGCCTTCCCCCAGGCTGTCTCTAACAGGTCCATGTCTTTCTTGTGTTGAGGTCTCATGAGAACAGGGTATCATCTCCCTTGACCTGTTGAAGGAGTTTTGGCCTGTTTAGATCTTATCAAGACCTAAACAGAAGATATGTGGATTTCCTGAGAGCCACTGGCCACCCTTATTTTGATGTGATTGAATTTCTGGGCTGTGAACACACACTGTTCACATCCAGCTTTTCACCCATGAGAGTGACCAAATCCTTTTCTGTAGGGCTACTCCCAGTGGGTTCTTCTTCCAGTCAGCACTCTTATCTGATAAATGATGGAATGGAAAATCTGTTTGCCAGAACGGCAAAACCATTTCCTATAGACCACCCATATTCCTGTTTGTACTAAAACATGGTTTAAGCCAAACATGGATGCCATGTTGGGCGGTGCCTGTGTTGCCAGACTTTACATACTGGCTGGGCAGATGAAAAATTTTCTCTCTCTTTCCCATTTTTTTTAAATTTGGTCTGTATTTCACACTTTTATTTTCGTAACTATCATATTATAAAAAGAGAAATAAAACTTGATATTTTTTAAGAGACACAATTTCAAATTCTATCTATCAAAGTTGTTGCATAATTAATTGAATGTTAATGTTGTATTTAAGTCTTTTTTTCAGTAGAACATTCAGTAGAACGAAACAATCTGAGTGAGTCATGATTTTCTTCCTGGGAGACTAGTAGTCCTTTAAATACTGAGGAGGTTTTACCAGCAAACCAGTAAAAAAAAAAAAAAAAAAAAAATCAGAAAAACCACTATTTTTTTGCCATTGTTAGGTTTTCAGAGCTTTTTACCTAAGCCATAATTCTTGGATATTTTCTTCTGGCAGGGAATTGACGTGGATTTTAAATATTGAGAGAAGAAGGATTTTAAAAAAGATTTCTCATTGTATACTAAGGAGAAGTTTCTATGCTATAAAATACTACAATATCTGAAGCTGACTCCCTGAGTGACCACTCATTATTGTTGAAACTGAGGAGGTGTGGGTAACTATAGATATTTACTTGCTGGTGTAAAAAGAAGGCAAATTTAAAGGCAGCTACGTAACTGTGAGATCCTTGGCTCTTGTGCCAGCTATCGGCTCTGTAAGAGGAGATAAATCTGACAAACAATACTGTATTTTATATCATGGACATGTATCTATATATATATATATGATATATTTGTGACCTTTACCTACTTAATAGCTTTGAGCATGAAGGATTTTGAACTGAGCTAAATAAAAGATGATTCATCCACAAGAAAAAGAGCCATAGAAGCATGGTAAAGGTGCAATAAGTGTGAATAACAACCAGGCTGGATTTGATACTGATTGTTGTTGTCTATGCATAACATGCCCATGAAATGCAATCACCTGATAAGAATTGTTTGTTTTTATACTGTCTAGAGCAGCAGTCTGACAAAGCTTAATCAAAAGGCTGGCAATACTGTGGAGGAACTCATCCTCCAGCTTGGTCAAGGTTTGCTACATGAAGCTCAACATTAACTTGTACAGTGAGAGACTTAAAGAACTGCCACACATGCTCAGGATTTCCCTGTCTGGTGATGCGGAGATGCACTTCAACCCTGTAGGTTTCCATTCAGGAGGCAGAGAGCTGTCTGAACCTTGCTTAAAGTAGGTGAGCTTTATGAATGAATTATGTTTCCTTTTTCTGTACGGAGCCATTTACTTCCAGTTTCATTAGCGTCATATAGATCAACATCTATTTAATTATTTTATAGAACAGAATACGTACAGCCCACAGGGACATTACAATGGATAAGCAATCTTCGAAGGTATATAAAACTAAGGGCAAAAACTTTTCTCTGTAGACAGGGAAGGCAAAAAAAGAAAACAAAAATTGATGTTGGTTTGTTTTCTTCTGCTGGATTCACTGTACTTTTATATGTTTTTATTTATACACTAACTTTGTGTGCTAGATGTAATATTTATGAGTAATATATTATTCATATATTATGATATATTCCATCTTTCAGTATGAAAAAATCATTTGCAACATTATTAGAAATAAGATATTTCATCGATTCCAGTGAAGTTATTAGCAACACAATTAAACGAAAAACATGATTCAAGATTTCTTCTGTAGAAAGATTTGCATACAGTACAAAAATATTTCAGTCGTATGTAATTAAATTGGTGTTAAATACAGCTAAATGGTGCAACTATCATTAGGCCACAATGAAGTGAAGTTGTAAATGACAAAGTTTCATTCCAAGCTTTAGTCTAAAGAGACATGTCCTGAGAAATTACTGCAATCAAAAAAGGAGGAAAGTTAGGAGATTGGCACTGATGTATGGTGTTCATCATCCACAGATGACCTTTTGAGTCAGATTTATGTTGACAGTGAACTGAAATCAATAGAAGTGTTGGCTGATGGGTATGAAACCTCTTAGTCCATTCTTTAGTTACAAGTTGGCAATCTTTTCATCAAAATCATGGTCAGAGCAAAACCTAATACTAAATTACAGCAGGACTAGCTGCCTCAGGTGGGAAAAAACATGCAAATAGATTTTGTGATTCAATTATACTCAAAGACTTAGATACAAAAATATGATTAAATAACTTGTTCATTTTTTAGAGGGAAGTGCTGGAAGATGAAAAACAAAAATAAGTAATCTCTAAGCTATTCAGAGTGTGTAGGAGAGATTAATTGCTTTTAGTATCCTCTTTAGTGAAGCATAGGTGTGTTTCTGCTTTGTATGTTTGTCTGTATGTATGGAAAATTGTCTTGACAGTGTTCTGGCTGACACGTAAAATCTACCCATAATCCTTTTACTTACTGTGACAATTAACAAAAAAGCAGATCATTGCCATGTGCCCATTCCAAAGCTTTGTTTACTCTGTGCGCATATTCAAATAGAACAAAAAAAAAAAAAAAAGAATAACTATTAGTGCTGTTTTGATCTCATACTACTTTGCAGTACACTGACATGCATTTTAGAGTAGTTATTTCTGAAAAAGTACCCACATAAAAGAGAAATCAAGTTTTCTCGACAAGAGAAATGCAGAATATAATGAAGTTATGTTTCTTTACTTGTTAGAAAACAAATATATATGTAAAATAAATTCTCTACCTCACCATAATTTACTGTTAACAATATGTAATTACTGTCAATAAATAATTATATATGTAGGGCTAGATGTTAATCTACTAATGGGTATGACTTCCATAACAGGACACTTTAATAAACATATTTTAAATTGAAGTTATGATGCTTGAGGTAGGACATTTTTATTTAGTCTGAAATGTATTACTGTCCCGAGCTATTTTGTGCTTTATGAAGAGGTATAATGGGCTTTTCTAAACCATCTTATTTTAATGTTTTTTTTTTGGCTTTGATTTTTAATTGGTTGAATTGGTCAAAGCAAAATTGCTTTCATTTTTAATTGGTCAAATTCCAATCAATTAAGGATACTGAATTAATTTTATAACAAATATTTCAGAACAGGTTGGAAAAACAATGCAACAAATTGTAAAAAATTGGCTTATTCAGCTCCACATGGGGTCAAATAGATATTTTGTGGTATGCACTGTAGAAGCAACTTGAGTACACAATTACAGCACATTATTTAAATTGTTTTTGAAAACAGGACTGTGATTTGTACTCTTATAAGAAATTTGGTACCAATAACCTTTTTCCAAAATTGATTTAGAAGAATGACAGTGCTAAATGTAGTGATCCTTAGTTCATGAATCTCCATATAGTTTGAGTTGTTGAAGTTTGTATGACTTTTTGAAGGACAGACTTCCTATAATTGATTAATGGTTAATGTTAAATATGGTTTTATACATTTGAATAATCTTCATGCAGTTAGGGTTTCAAAAAGAGCAAAATAATTAAAAAAATTAAAAGCTAATTCCCCCCCCACTCCCCTTTGCAATTACACACCCCAAATATCTGCTTGAAGATGATGGTAATGAAGGATAGGGACTTTGCAGTTTGATGTAGACTCCCCATGGTATTCCTTTGAACTGCTGAGACATAGACACTTACTCTTTCTTGTTTATTCCAGTTTTCACAAACCTTGCCACTCAGTGTAACTGTATGTTCAAAGCAAAACATAAAATGATGTAGTTTTAAAAGACTCATTAATTTTCTTTGTACTCAAAAGCAGCTCCATTAAAAAATGTAATACGCAAATTCTGAACTCGAACACATTCCAATTTTACTGCTGTTTACTTCAAAGGGTCCTGAAAGGAGTATGCTGGAGAATTGAATTCTTGTGTTAAAAAATTAATCTATCCCTGACACTGACCCATTTTTTTATTCTCTCTGGTTTATGAATTTTTAAGGTTTTTATATTTGTAAGACAAGTCCATGTTAAATGTCTTTTAGGATAGTGGCCCTTGAAAGATTAAAAAGCAAACCATGCTATGCTTTTTGAAACCAGAAAGGCAGACTAGAAACTGCAATTGTCTTGACTGTTTCTGTTGAGGCCGAAATTGCTAAAGGTATTATGTTATATATACAAAATTTCTATATTTTTGTGCTTATGTTACTCATATGATTAACATCAACAGAGAAATTAAGACCAGTATTCTTGCCTTGACAAATATAAAAGTTGTATCAATTATTTTAGTTGTTATTTGGTAACATATGGGCTTGCTCTGTGTTGCACAAAGGTTATAAATGTCTGTAGGCTACAAATAATGCTGCAAGTGTTGATGCTTCTCAGCAATGCTCTGTTCATCTGACTGATCCAAAATGGTTTCAGCTTGGGCTCACCCTCCTGCGAAGGCAAGACAGAAGCAGCTACCAGACCAGTAGACAGGTTTCAGCATAGGCAATGCTATAACTGTAAGTTCTGTATCCAGAGAAATCTCCAGTAAGAGTGTTCAGAGAGTCATTTCTAAATAAGCTAATGACATAAACTCCCTCCACCTAGCCATTTTGATGGGGTTGATCTGCTGGGTAATGTAAGTGTAAAGCAGGTACTATCAGAAATTTAGCTTCATGTATGATTGCCTGTGGAGCACACGGATTGTCACAAATCAGTGTCTTCCCTTAGCCCATCTTGAAAACTTTTTTGAATCCTCAAGACATGCACATCAAAAGTTACTGGAACTCAATATCAATACATATCTCTTTCTGCTTATTTGAAAGAACATCTAAATATTTAAATGCTTGGGGCATTATGTGATGTAATTTTCTGTATTAGATTGCTCTATAATTATTATATAATTAGATTTAAATAGCGTGAGTGTGGTTTATAATATTTGGTTAAAATAATATCCTGTAATTTAGTGTATATAATTATTACTGCTAATGGAAAACTATACCTATTCTGTTTCTTGGAATATTCCTAAAATGGAATTTTGAAAGTCTATTGCACTGATGAAATTAATTTTTTCAAGAGGTGGTTTTGATTTTTTTAAAGCTGGTCTGATTATTTTGACTGTTCTAAACTATTTCTGGAGATTCCTTAACTTTGTTTTTTGCAGCAATCTCTACTATAACCAAAGGGAGGAAATTCAGTGTTCCAAGAAGAGCGAACAATAACTAAGATGGTGTGTTACATCTGCTGTGTTATAACAGATGGTACACTATACAAGAAATAGTACTTCCCAATCTATGATCTAAAAACTGGAAGAATAGAGTGAATAGAGAAGAATAGAGAATATTGCACTCGAAATATCTGGATTCATTAAAAAACTATCTTTGTCAATATGTGCAATATCTAATAGCATACTTTTTTAGTAAATATATGCAGTTAGCTCAGTGGTGCCATAGAATAAAATGAGGCAGGGGAGGCTGCATTACAAACAGGCATACCTTATCCAAATATTTTTCTAGTTTCCACAACTTTTTACAGTGTGGTATTTTCTCATTATGATATTGAGAGAAATTAAATTATACTGTACAAAATATATATTTGTAGTGAAGACTTACAGTGAAAGAAAATGCACACCTTGGTTATCCATTAAGATTTCAAATAACAGAGGATCTTAACCAGAGCTACAGATTAATTCACATATTTTATTATACAACAAATGTAATTAAATTTAATTTTAGCAGCTTTAATATAAAGAAACCCCAAAACATTAGAGATTAGCCAGTTGTCTTTCAGATAGGAAGCAGTTATTGAAAGACCTTCTAAGTCATGTGGGCATTTAACCATGAGAAAAAGCTGTGGGGTCCCTGGCCTCATTAGCTCACAGGTCTCATGTTAAGGAAGGCAGTCACTTCACGCCTTCTTGTGAAGGTAGTTAACGGTAAGGTTGTTTTCAGCTGAAGGTGTCACTGCATGATATAGCCTAAATTATGTCACAGACCTGAGAAATAAGAGAAAAATTACACAACAACACAAGCTAATGTGAACAGAAATGTCCCTGTGGACAAAGAGCAGAAGAAATGGGTGCAGTTAACACTGCTTCACTCTTTTTTATGTTTTTCAAATTTTTCTTTTTTATATTTTTCAGCTTCTACATCCAGTCCTTATCCTCACTTATGCTTGTCTAGTTCGCCTTTTTGCACCTAAAACCACTGTCAAAGAAAAAATTAATTACTGTAAATGCATTAAATGAAAAATTTGTGTGAACAAATAAGAATCTCTTCAACAGGTTGGGTGCAGAGGGGAATTAAATATTTACTAATTTATTTGTACTTATATGTTCTAAAAACATTTAGGGGAAAAAGTTCCTTTTCTAGTTCCAGTTCTAGTTCTGAAGCATCAGTCTGGTTTGTAATCCAGTCCCTCAGGGACGTACCTGCTTTTTGTTTTCTGAAACCCTGAATAACCTGAAGTCCGCAGACTCTCTTTTCTTCAGGATTCAATACTTTGCTGATGGATGCCACCTCAGACTGAGTTTGCAAGCATGGCTTATGTGTTACTTTTTTATTTTTGTTTCTGTCAGGAAGCGTAACAAATTGTGACATTTTCTACCCATCTACAGAAGCAGGTCCTGTTCTATTCTTAGTTCCAGATATGATTTGAGAAACATGTTATGAGATTTGAAATAAATATGCTGAGCTAGTTATGATTGTAACATTGTGTCTGGAGGGCAATTCTTCACTAAAACGGGTGGAACGCTAAAAAAAGTAATTTTCTAAAATGTCTCACACACTGTCTAGTTTGTTACCAGTTTCTCAGACTGATTATAATTTTAAGTCATGTTAGTTTAGGAGGAGTGCAATATATTAAAAAGATATACTGAATTATCTTTTTACCTACAAGCTCCCATGTGAGAAAAGGCACCCAAGAATAAATTTTTTTCCTTTGGAAACCAGCTGTCACTTCCTTCAAAATCTGTGCTGCAAAACAGCCCCGTTACAATTTTTGTGAAGAAAATGTAATTATTGTTATTTTGTCTTTACCTAAGACTGAGCAATATGGATACTACAGATAAGTAAGAATCAGATGTTATATGTTTACATACATAATGAAACTGTTGAAATTATGTTTTGCAATTGTTCTTTGCCTGGCCTTTGCATACAGAAGCGAAAGAGAGAACCTTATACTGTTTAAGTTCTGTGAGTCTGGTTTGACTTGGGAAAAAAATTGAATTTTTCTTAAATTTAAGTAGGACACATTACCCTTTCAGCAATAAAAATGTCACATAAACAGGATGTCTGTGGACACATGAGTACTTCAGCACCAGGTAGTTTTAACAACTGAAGAACCACACCCACACTTGTGTTTAGAGTTTCTAGGTTTTATGGTTTCTCTTTAGCTGATTAGCCACAAATAAATTTTATCTGTAAGTGCTTTTTAAAATTTGACTTATTGCTACAATACCTGAATCCTTTCTGTGTAAAATCAACAGTAATAATTAGTCTCTAAAGAGATTTTTGGGATTTGACTTTTTTTTCTTAAAATAAAAAATTGTCCAGAACAAACAGTTATGATTTTTATCTCTTCACATATTTCTATACACATTTTTGCAACTTTTCTTATTTTGTCTTCATTTTCAAAATAGTCACCTGGGTGGTAAAAATCAATATGATAAGTGTTTTTGTTATAGTGCAATCATTTTTTTAGTTTTTTTTTTTTTTTTCAATTGATTAGTTTAGTGGAGGTGAAAGTAGTTTGGCTTCATATATCATCATTTATTCAGAATGTGTAGTTAATATCCTCTCTGAAAGTATTTAGTATATATATATTTATGTGACAAGGAGACATGAATGAAATAATACTTTTGCTGCAAGTCAAGCTCAAATGTGAGCACTCCAAAGAGATTTTTGGTTTTGGTTAACTGCTCTAGATGAATATTATACCATGTGCAGTGGCTTCCTTGTAGCCATGAGCAGTATGTATCCCAGCAAAAATAATTTGAACTTTTTAATCTAAAAAGTAAATTCAAATAACAGGGTAATTTCCAAATTACTCTCTCCGCCTCTTTCTTTTTTTGGATTGCTTTGTTTTTTGAACACCCACCAGAGAGCACTTTGTGTTTTCATATAGATAATGGAGATCAAACCTCTTTTGCATTTTGTTTGGTACATTTGTGCTTATTTCTAACACACTTAAGCAAAATCTTTTTTTATCTCACTTATGTATTCTCCTGAGGAAATACAGCTTTGTCAAAGGTGGTTTATGGGAAATGGGACTGCTTTAATTTGCTGCATCAGCTCACTGTGGCCTATTAAAATAGCGTGAAGCAATTTTTGCTCAGATGTCAATATGGACATGTTGCAGTTTTATTCATCTTCTGTGTAGCATTTGTATAGATGATGTCCCTTTTTTGAAATTGTCTTGCACTTTGTGAGTGGGGTGCTGCAAAGAGCTGTGCTAAGGCATATATTTGTTCTGTAAAGAGTGCATTGTACTGCAAATACAATACATACAAACACATGCGCTTGACCCTCTATCTCTTTATGGCATGTGCCCTAACTTTCCAAGAGCAGATGTTCAGACATGACACCTTGTCTCTATTGCTTCTCCTGCTCCTGCCTGACATCTTGGAGAGCGTCCATAGCCCTTGCAGGACCCCAGCAGTGAGAGATCTGCCTGTGGTAATGCCTCCAGAGCATTGCTTCATCTAGGATGGACTTCAGCAAGCCAAATTTTGCCCTACACCTTTGTTAATGAGGGAAGAAAAAGTCAGTAATATAAAGGAGTTGGTAAACATTAATAAACCCAATAATAATAAATCATGAAAAAAACACAGAGAGAAATTAATGCATAATGAATCTATCAAGGGCATTAAGTAAATCATTAATGAATTGCACTGGATAGATATTTCTGGTCTAATAAACTATCTTTATTCAACAAAAAACCAATACATGAGCATTTTAAATTCCAGAACATGTTACATTCTTGAAGTGAAATAGATGTGTTAATATTGCAGCATGTTATTCATGCACTTATGCTGATAATATTATTTTCTCCCCTTGCAAAGGCACAGTGTCTCACAGGGGAGAGTTATTCTAGGTCTGTCTGTTAAATATGTCAATCAACTAACCCAGATCTAAGGAGCTAATTATGTTATCTGTGATGTTATTAAATAATTATAGTCCTTGAAATGGGGTCAGAAGTAACAGGACATCCCTGTAGTGTAGCATACACAGTTCATATATAGAGCTAACTTTAAGGAACAAAAAATAGAGAGAGAAGAATAAAATGCTCATAGGCTTTAACCCATTTACTTCTGCTATCATCTGTACACTCAGAGCTAACTTGGCTTTGCACTTTGCAGATTGATCATGCATATTGTTTCTGCAGCCGTTGTTCTCAACATAGTCTGGAAAACTGAAGACTACTCATCTTTTAGCAGTTCAAAAGCTTTTTTTTTACCTCCTGGCTCCGAGATTTCTAATTTTTTTCTCCAGTGGTTTGATCATACACAGAGAGTATTTTGTGAGACAAACTCAGTGTGGAAAGTAGGACACAATATGCAGGCACACTTAGCTATGCACCTTGAATATTATTGATAAATGAGCAGCTGGAAAGCTAACAATTTTTGTTTTGTTAATTTTTATCATAGAATGATAGAATAATTTGGGTTGGAAGGGACCCCAAAGATCACCTAGTTCCAACTCCTTGGCCTCTGTGGTGGTTTTACTTGGCCCAGTTTTTGCTAGTGGGTAGGGAGGGGCACAAAGATGGCTCCTGTGTGTCCTGTGTGAAGGTTCTGGAAGTTTTTCACC
>VZTX01030094.1:201659-304942 GCA_013400915.1 Pardalotus punctatus | reverse complement strand
CTGCATAAATGCAGCAAGAGAGAGAACAGAAAGCAGACGTCATAGGTCCCTGGCATTTGGCCAGGGTCAAACCACGACAGCCTCATAAGTAGGGGCTTCTCCCACTAGACCAAGCTGCTCAAAGCCCCATTCAGCCTGGTCTTGAATGTTTCCAGGAATGGGGCAGCCACAGCTTCTCTGGGCAAATTGTCCTAATGCCTCACCACCCTCATACCAAAGAATTTCTTCCCAAAAACTAATCTAAACCCAACCTTTTTCCCTTTAATCCCATTCCCCATTGTCTTATTACCACACTCCCATGTAAAAGTCCCTCTCCAGCTGTCCCTTTCAGGTACTGGAAGGCACTGTGAAGTCTCCCCAGAGCCTTCTCTTCTTCAGGCTGTACTCTCTGCACCTGTCTTTATAGAAATGTTCCAGTCCTCAGACCATTCTCCTGTCTCTCCTCTGGACTTGCTTCAGCAGGTCTGTGTTCCAGCTGTGTTGAGGGCTCCTGAGCTGGATAGTGGGGTTGTACCAGAGCAGAGCAGAGGGGCAGAATCCCCTCCCTTGCCCTGCTGGAGACGCTGTTTGCATGCAGCCCAGGATGGGATTTGCGTTATGGGCTGACAGTGCACATTATTAGGACATGTGAAACTTTTCATCCACCAACACCCACAAGTGATTCTCCCTAGGGGTGCTCTCCATCCATTCTACACTCAGACTGTACTTGTTCTTGGAGTTGCTCCATCACAGCTGCAGGATCTTACAACTGGTCTTCTGAAATTCATGTGATTCCCATGAACCTATTCCTCAAGGTTGTCAAGGTTTCTCTGGATGGCATTCCTTCCCTCTGACATGTTGGCTGCACCACATAGCTTTGTGCTTTTGGCAAAGTTGCTGAGAGTACTCTGATCCCACTGTCCCTGACGCTGACAAAGATGGTAAGCGCTGTCAGTCCCAGCACCAACCCCTGGGGAATGTCACTTGTCAAAAAATCTCCACTTGGACTTGGAGCCCTTGACTGCAGCTTTTTGAGTGCAACCATCTATCCAATTCCTTATTCACTGAGCAGTGCACCTGCCAAAACTATGTCTCTGGCTTTAGTATGAGCAACACTAGCAATAATTCTGGGTCTGAATGGGATGGAGTGAGCCTTCTTCATAGCATCCTCTCTGGTACTGTGCTTCAGATTTGTGACCGAAATGGTGCTGGTAATGGCATCACCACTTTTAGATGTTGCTGAGCAGTGCTTGCACTGCATCAAGGTCTGAGCAGAACTAGGAGACTTCACAATTCATGAACTCTACTAAGAACATACTGTGAACTTTCAAAAGAACCTACCCTTCTATAAGAAATTCTTATACATGTCAAAGACATATTTAATAAACTTGGTTGGCCTTTTACAGTCTGTTCTGATGCTCAAGATATAGTAATATGTCTTTCCAGAAGGCTCCCATTTCCCTGAGAACTCTATTTATAGATATGTGAAAATTTACTGGTGTTTCATTGAAGTTAAATGGCACAACAAATTGAAGTTTGTCATCAAACTGTGGTTATTACACAGTCTGAGTTAAAAAATCATTTTGTTCAGAGAGTCATGCAGAAAGTTCTACATCCAGGTTAAGAACTGAGGGCTCTGCTTACAGGAAAATGGATTATGCAGTATTAAGTCTTCAAACTGCACATTTCACTTTGCGCTCAAGACAGCATGGCTGTCACAGAAATATTTCAGCCAATGTAATACTTAAAGCCACCATGTTATATCTAAGTCAGTTTAAAGATGACTGCCAAAAATGATGGAGTTTCCACTGTGGGAAGAAGTCCTCTCTCTGAATACCTTGTTTGTATCACATATTTTTTTTTTTTTTTTACACAACCCTGTATTACCCTGCACTGAATTATCCACAGAAATGGAAAAGTAAATTTGATTAAAGATGATACTAATGACTTTTGTCAACTACTTACCAGACAGATCCTCTTGAAGACAAAGTCACTGTTAGGGTGAGTCACTATTAGGCTGAATATCTTATGAATACTTGCCTATGCATAGGATGGGTGCAGATTCTGGTCATGCATTCTTATGTCATGCAATTTTCATGTGAGGAAACAGACAGTGGTTCATATATAGGGATCTGAATGCTTTTGAGTTGTTTATGATTGATAAATTCCTGGCCTAATAAATGATGTGAAATTGAAAATACAGGCTGGTTAGATAGCTGTGCTTAATCATATGTGAGAAAAAGTATACATTTTCCACACTTCCACATATTCAGTTATACTGATTATTTTATAATTTGCAGCCTTTTCATTATTAAACTAATACAGTCATCCATATGATAAACTGCTCCATAATATATCTTAAAAGAAACATAGGATGTTTTAACTTGTATGTTCTTTTATATTAAAGAGACAACTTTGACTCATAACAGAAAATCAAATGATGCTTATAATTTTCCTCATTTTGCAGAAATTAATAATTTATTTAAATTAAAAATAATGAGCTGAAAGGACTAAATTCATGAGATATTTTAGCAAAGTAGCTTCATTGTTGATTTTAGAACTCCCAAGTGTCAAATTAAAAGTCTGTGTATTTCCAGAAAAGTAAAAAGTTACAGGCTATATACAATTGCATCCTCCTGGTAGAAGCTGTATAAAGAATAATTTATTCCAAGAGGGTAAATCATCCTCTTTGAGATGTAGATCACAAACTATTTTCTCTGCTCATACTACCCCTCTTTGTACCTGATACTGAACTAATGCACAACACATTCCTAAGGCTTTCATACTCAGTTGTTTTGAATATTTTATGATGCCACAAAAATAGTTAAATTTGACTCTTATGTGTGTAAATGACTGTTCAGTTTTCTAAGTTTTAAATTTCATCTTTTATATCTTTGTTAAGACTTGCCACTCAGTTCTCTCTTTCTTTGAGTAAGAGTTATCTAAATGATGTAGCAGAGCAGGAGAAAGAGGAATGATGAAGAAATCAAGTCATCCACTCTAATCCATTTACACAAGGTGTGACTGACAATACCACAAAATAATGGAAAACAGTTTTTTAAAACAATTGAAGTCAGAGTCTTAAAAGCTCTTCCAGTTTGTTTGCTATTATTTTAAATTAATATCTTGGAATATTATAACAATATAACATCATTATAACTCTGTAAAATTCTTATAATATTATAACTTGTTCTGTATTACAAACCAGATGTAGCATGTCTTTCCAAGAAAAACAGAAATATGGCTTTTTTAAAGCCAAAGATGTGACCTTTTCCTTATCTTGCAAAAAAGATCCTATGACAGTGCCATTTACTAATAATATGTTTGTAATAGTTAGCTAAATAATTTTTGTGTGGCATTTCCCTCAGGTATCAAAATGTTTTTAAGGGTACACAAAATACTCAGTCAAAAAGAAGTACCTGTAAATATAATGAACATTTATAGGGCATAAAAATCTATAAAATGACAGACCTGTCAATGGGTATTTTTAATTGAAACATTGAGTGTGTCAGATGTAACAGTGTAAGTAGCTGTTTTGACACCTTTGTGTCTACAGCTGCCGAAACCCAAATCTTAAACTTTCAAGTTTATGACTTTGCTCTTCAGCATAAACAACCAATTCTGAAGACCATGCAATGCTAAAATTCAAGCCAGCTGCAAATCAGTTATGGGTGGAACTGAGTGATAACAACAGAATGTGAAAGAAAGGTTGTTAAGTACCTCATTTTTACGCATATGTCAAAATACTCTGAAATCAATCATTATTAGCATTTTCCTCTGGAAAAGATGAGTTTACTTTTTTTTCCCCTCACCTTCATATTTATCTTTAGGTCAGACTAGAAACTTGAGTTTGTTTTGCTGTAGCTATTAATTCTGTTGTCTGATGTTATACTCAGTTTTGTATACTGACAGTTCAGGAACTGAAGAAGAGAAATAGAGAGCAATCCTAATTCAGAATATTGGAAAGGTCAGGCAGTACATTACACTTTTACTTCATAAAATATATGTTGCACTGTAATTTTTGAAATTTTATTTTAATAACCAGCAAAACATTAATCTAATTAGCTAATCACTTTAATCAACGTAAAAATAAAATTGATGCACTCATAACAGTTTTAAATTATAACTTTATTACCTACACTTCAAATTAAGCCCTTCTGAAAAAGTAAGATTTGGAATAAGGGAAAATTCATTGGAAGATCCCATTTGCCATATGTAGAGCTGTGTTCTTTATCTCAGGTTCACAAGTGCTTCTTAATTTGCAATATATTCACATAGATAAGAACAAACAAAACCCTATAGCAAAGCTGAAACAGGATGACAGTGAAATTATAGAGTTTTGAAATTATTGCATCTATGAATTACCCTTCCTACTTAGTTGCAACAGCCTACTTAAAAATTAGGCCTTTTTAATTTTTCAGAACTCATTCCCATACTTCCGTTATAAACTCATAAGTGTTTTGATGATCATGTTTCTTTTGATCTTGATAATTCATGCTCAAAAAGGTCAGAGTCCTTTTTAATGTTTTATGTTCCTTAAACTTTATTTTTCCTTTCTTCCCCACCACCCCTACGTAGTTCAAAATAGTTGCTGTATCTCATCTCAGTCTGTTCAAACTCAGACAAAGCTCAGTCTGTGTAGAAGTGATACAGGATTAATGTGTCAGTAATTGTTCATCACCAGCTGACATGAGAAATAGCTGGACTGACAGTGTTGGCAGATGAACTTCCAGCTAAAGGAGCTTTCAGCTGAAAGGGATTACAGTTCAAATTAGTCCTCTGACTGCCAGTGTGAGAATAAACTGAGGAAATGTACTTTCTTTGTGTGAATTTACATACTATATTTTTCCAAAACAAAATTATCTTGATGGCTTCAAGTCTTCAATTATATTTGTTGTGAAAATGGTTTGACCAGCAGAATTTTTCTGTGGTAGAATATCTGAAGGCAAGAGTCTGGCTGTTTACCTGCTGCAATAAAAGAGAATCATTGATCTTCATCAGCTAACACTGCCAATTATCCTGTCATGGTTTACTTGTCAGTACCTTGGATGTAACTGCTAAAAAGCCTTTGGTATCCTTTCAAGAAAATAATTTGTTTTATTGTGTGAGCTTTCACTACACTGGCTTCAGTATAAAATTTCTTTAATGGCAAAAGAGGTGTTGAGTTTTCTAGTTTTTTTTTGCTACTAAACATGTTTTACCCTGACTGAGACAGCACAAGTTACTAATTGAATATAATAACTTAACTGCAACATACACTTACAATCCCTTTCTGTAAGAATTATTTTAGGTGAACCATAAAATAATAAGGCAGTAAGAATAAAGTTATCACAGCATAAGGCAGCAGAGACTCATACATATAAATATTGTCAAAGCAAAAAAGATGTGAAAATGGTGCATTTCTTATGCCTGTTGCAATTTAAGAGCCACATTATCATGGTAAGGCCTCTTCATGTTCGGGACAATTGACAGAAATTAATCTTTGCAAGATTAATGTTTTAGGATGAGCTATTTCAACCAGTCATGAGAGGGGAGTGTGAAGAATTGCATTTTTTTACTGGTGAACCAGGGGTCCACTGTCTTGTGTGATAAGTCAGTAAAAGGGCTGCCAGCTTGCTCTGAACCAGAGTTCCTCATCTTTAACTTAGATTACATCCCCCAGCCTAGTGAGCTATGCTACATATTGTCAAGGTTTTATTGGTTTCTATCAGATAAAAATGCCAAAAAATTCTAAAATTACAACAAAGTAAAGGATCTGTTTCTAGAAAGCAAGGATAACACATGTAGTGGGGAGTACAGAAACAGAAAAAATATCTGATGAAAATTAAATACACCAAGTGTGACACTGTAATAATTTTAAAAAATGTGTGAAATCATATTGTTTGAGATTAAAAACTTGTTACAGCTTTCAATAAAACTTGCTTGGAAGACATAAAATTATTTAAACTTGTGCAAAACAACATCATTCAAAATCACTTGATATTTTATTTTGGTCAGTCATATGTTTATGACTGACCAGAATAAAATATACCAGTGTGTGTGAGCTTAGGGCCTAGATCCACATAGAGAGGAAAACACATTTATTATAGAAAACATGAAGTTTAAAAATAAAAAAGAAGCAATTTTATGCTCAGGGCATCTTCATATGTGAGCAGAGTAATTTTGCTCACAAGATGTGTCCTATATTTTTCATTACCTTGGAAATAGCAGACCTATTTTTCAAAGTAAATTTTAACAGTCTACATACATGACAGGTAGTTATGAAGCATCAGAATTTGTCTTCCATAAAATTACTAAAAAGCTGTGTTCCTAAAGAAAGAGTATATTGAGTCCCATACATATAAATAATTATTAACTCAGTATCCAGTATTACCATTAGAGCTTAGTGTTTGTCTATTTTACAGTACATCTTCCTTATGGTATCATAAGCAATATATTACTTGTACTGAAAAGACAGCTACATCTGATTACTTTTGATAAGATAAACCCAGATAAGGAACATTCGGTGCACACCACCCCCCGAAAATTATTAGAATGGGAGAATGCAGCAACAGTAGTAAAAGACAGCCTGGAAGAATAAAAGGCAGAAACTATTTCAAGAAGCAAAGAAAATGAGTGGTACTTTCAATAGCAAGAACTGGGCTTTGAACTTCATAGTGAATATGAGAAGAAAATGAATGGGGCTATTCAGAGACACATGAAGAATTCTCACAGACCCAAAGAGAAGAAATAGCCTAAAAATAAAATTTTCTCTATTTTGAGGGCATAAGATATGAAAGAAGAAAGACAAATTCAAATATGTTTTAACTTATATATTTAATTTAATATCCACTTACTGTTTCTGTGTTCAGAATCAGAACATATGATGTAGATACTGCCAGGTCTTCCAGAACTGCTATTAGAGTATGAAAGTTCAACAGTAAAGTCTCACTGTACAACCAAATATGTGTCAAACTTGTGAGACAGCATCCAAAAAGATGAGCAAAAATGGCTGAAAGCCATGTGCATCAAGGTAGAGATTTGTTCCTACTCCCTTCTACATTGTGCATGAGGTGATCCCAAACTATTCAGGCTTCTAAGCAACAATTTCAAACTCCTAGACTGAAATCAAAATAAATGCTTTCAGGCCAACATTTGAAAGTTATGTATAAGAAGAGAAAGGGAGTGAAAATTTTAACAGAGCAAAACAACATTAGCTGATCTCATGAATATAAGTAGACTCTTCTGAAGCCATCTTTGAATGTACACTGGGTAATTTGTTTAATTTATGAGTATTTGTCATGCTAGATATACTGAGCATTCCATAATCCCAAAGAATGCATCATTGTTCAAAAGACAGCAGCCAACTTGGCTTCAAAATGTTCTTTCCAAGAATTAAAAGAAAAATACGAACAAAACACAAGATGTATCAGTGTCCATCAGATGCTGAGGTCTTCTATGTTCCACTATCAAAAAGTTAGCTATGAATTGTGAGACACATACAATGACAGAAATTAGTAGAGCTTTTCTCTTGCAGTTTATTACTTGATGAATGTGATCCCTTTCTTTTCAGTTTTGCAAATGTTCCTGGATGTAGTTTTGAAAGAATGCATTTTTAATTTGTACTTCTTTGAACAGCATGTGTTTTAGTGAATGGGTGGAGTATGAAGTCTTTCCCCTTTGATGTTTTTGCTATTTGTATATGAATAAATGGCCACATGAGTCACATAACATTTTTTTCTGGTCCTTACCAAGGTGAATAAAATGTTTTTAACAAGATCATAATATAGAGTGAATAGCTTTTGTTTGTTTGTTTTTTTCTCCCCACAGTGCTATTTAAGGTGAGGAAGATGTCATTCCCTCCCTGGAAAAAAAGGGGGTAGAGTGAAGTATAGAGAGTACAAGAAAATGAGCAAATACTTGAGACACTTAGGCAGAGAGAGGAAAAAGGTGTCATTCTGTGATTCTGTTGTAAGCTTGAAGAATCAATAGCTTGGTATCCATTGGTACAAACTAAAGGTAACTTGAAGAATCTGACAATGAAGGAGAAAAAAAAATGGGAGGTAGGTGGAAAGGCAAAAAGGGAAGGTTATAGAACCAGAGAGAGAGCTGCCTTAGGAGGAATAGGAAAACACCAGTAAATACATAGAAAGACAGCATTAAATAATATTGCAGACAATATTAGGACAAGTAATAAAGCAGTCATAAATGTGGGACACAAAAGACACATTTATGGGCAATCAAATGCAGTAGTCAATATGGAAGATATTAGAAATTAATACAACAAATAATAAGACAGAAATCGATAAGGAGGAAAAGCACGTAATCTGACAGGTGATAAGGCATTAGGCAATATGGCAAATGAAAGCCACGGAAAATTGCTCAAGTTTAATGGGATTTTGTCACTTGTCTCATTTATAATCAGAAAGACCTATTCCTGAATACAGCTCTTTGACTTCATGTTAACTAGTTCTAATAGATAGGCAGAGAGCTGCTCTGTGAATTGAAAAGCTAAGAGTTATAACAGAGGAATGACAGAAAGAAGAGGTATCTTCAAAGGCTATAGTCTGACACCTTATATAATTAACTACAGTATTATTCAATAAAAGCAACATGAGGAGTCATAAGAGGCCCTAGGTATTTGATATGACCAGGTGAAAATAGGGATACATTTAAAGAGAAGCAGATAACATTTATGAAATAATATCTGGCATTTAATTTCAAGATTTTCCACACAACTTGATTTTGTCTCTGGTTATCAGAACAGTTTGTAATTTGCTCCAAATAAAAGACCTATCCCAAATGTTTAAATTCGCAGTTGTGCTCTTCTGTAGATCACTTCTATCACAGATATGTATATTTAGTCTTTGTTAAAGTCTAGATCCATAGGAAATTGCTGATACCTGGCAGCAAATCAATTTCCTTAGTCAGAAATAATTAGTCCGATTCTTATTTGGATTTAAAAGAAAGAATGATTCTATGTGTGCTTAGTCTGTGCACACACACTTTCCCTGGTATTTATTTCTCACTGAGGGTGTCTACCAGGACTTTTATAAGTCTTACCTCCCAAGGGAAGGTTTGCTGTCACCCAGTCACAAATGTGGGCAGAGGTGGGTGGCAGCACATTCTACCCACTTTACAACTTTTTATCACTCAAATAATCTCAAAATAATGGGCTGAGTTCCCTATAGATATGACATTAGTATCTTCCTGCATGTTTGAGCAGTTCTTAATAACATGCCTCATACCTATAGAAACTACTGTTGCAGAACTGATTAACATTAATGACTATACTATATTTCTCAATTTTAAAAAAATAAAAACCTCCACATTTTTCCACCTGAATAGAGTATGTTTGTTATACGGACCATATGGCAGAAAGCACTGGGAACAAGAGGGTATGCAAAAGCTGAAATATAGAAGAATATAAAAGATTGTTTAGATAAGTCTTGTTAAATCAATTTTTTTGGTAACATTTATGTTTACATTTATACTTTTATAAATGTTTCTGGATGTTTTTGAGCAAGCAGTCCTGGTTTTGTTTTTATATGATTTCAGTGAATAAAGCACAAATGCTGGGTTCATGCTGAAAACACTAGCTCTAGTGATGCTTAATCTACACAGCCAAGAACTTGATAGGAAAAAGAGAGAAAACAGAATGCAAAATACGCTGTCCTTAAGTTTACCATGTACCTTCCTTCACCCTGTCATACAAGAAACCCTGTTATTCTATCATTTGAAACCTGTACAAACTGGAAAATACAATGCACTTTCTTAAAAAATGGACAAGGAAAGTAGATTAAATCACCTCACATGTCTTTGACCTCTTTAATTCTCATGTCCAGTGGCTTGTAGAACTCCTTGACTGCTTGAAAATTCTATTGCCTTCACATATTCCATAGGTTAAAAGCCCAGGAGTACTGATTCCTTATTCCATATTCTATCTAAATCTTCTATCCAACTGCTCCTCCTGTAACTGTGTTAGTGATGAGCTTTGTTCAGGTGACAAACTGCCCTGGGGTTGCTGAAGAAATACTTTAGATAGACTGTTATTGGGCATTCTTAAATGGTGTCTCTGAAGTGTCATCTCTTTCAAACAGTAAGGGCTCCTCGAGCATAATCTTTATTCTTTTACTTTACCTTGAGCATACTACAGAAAAGCTTCCATAAAACCTGAGAAGCCGAGTATTTGAACTTATCCTTTCTACAAGTTTCAGAGCTGCGTTATGAAGAATCCTCAAGTGCTGTTTCTAAGGATGATTTTTGTTATTGCTAATCTCACTGAACTGCCACACTAAAACGATTTGTATAAATATACTATTATTCCTTTTAACAATTTAGTCAGTACATGCTTACTACGGTAAACTATCTGAATAAACCAATTTTATTAACTATTTTCATAATTCCACTGCTCAAGTAGGTTATGTTAACATCTGTAATGGTGTTTTCATAACTTCTCTATGATTTATTAATAAGAAGAACTACATGCTGGAAAGAATTAGAATAACCATCTGTTTTTCATTTGGCTTATTTATGTGACAATTGCCATTCGCAAAAGCCACATTTCCTCCAAGCAAAACACCCTTGATATCATCTTCAGTAACATCTCCTGCATATTAAGTGTTTTTAGTTAGCTGAATAAATAGTGGTGCTTTTGTTGGTTTTTTTTCCTTTTGCTGTTATATTTCTCTTAGAAAGAAGAACTGACAGTGAACATGTACTATCAGTGAATAGCTTCCTATTTAGAAATCAAACTATTTTTCACCTGTGAAAACTCTGCTTAAAGGTCACTTTGTTTCATGACTTCACCCAGGACTACTATTTGATTTTCTCCTGTTACTCCTACTTACTGGCATGCACAGCTGCCACACATCCATTTGGCAAGCCCCCATATTATTAAGAATCTGTTACCAGAGATACACTTTTCCTGGTACTTACAGCTTAGGTACTCATTAGCTGTACCAGGTACTCCAGCCCTATGGCATAGCCTCCACTTTTCAGTTATCACTACACTGAGGTAGATTTAAATATTACTCCTACTTAACCAGAAAGAATGATGCTTACTACAGCTGTCCACTTTAATCACGTCTGTGACTGGCAGCAAGTAGTCTCCTGAAAGCACAGCATCACGAGGTTGGTGAGTGCATGGAATAGACATCTTGAGTCTATTTTATGTGGGATTTGCTCCAATAAAGAAGGACTCTTTGGTCTGAAGGGCAGCAAATCATCACAATCCAAAAGAGTTTTTAAATAGCATAAAAAACTAAGACAATCATGACAACCAGAGTATTCTTGTGGTTTGTAAGGAAAAAAGGTCTCAAGTGATTCTATTGGTCTCAGCAATTCTGCTTAAATTATTTAAAAGTAGAATTTAATTCAATTATCCACTGAAGATGTTATCTGTCAATACAACAAAACAATGTTAGATCTTTTTGTCTGTATTTTCAGACTAGAAAATGTTTACATGTTTTCACTTGTAACTTTAGCCAATGTCCACATAGTAACCTAACACATGAACTTTCAGTATAATGATAAAATGTGAGTAATTCTCATTTTACAGTACAAATAATGAAAGAAATAAAATTCAGGTTATTTATCTAATAGATTATTGTGACAACTTTTGCTTCTATAGGAGCATCCATGCTCTGTGCATTACTAGTCCTGTTCAGTGAATGGCAAGGACTAAATAATGCACAGTGTGCCTTTTCCAAATTCTTTCCAAGCACATTGAACACACTATGTCTTCCTCTTACAAGTACGGCACTTAATGCAGGCAGTTCCCAATTAGAAAATGAAAATAAAGTGTGTTCCATTTCAAAGTATGTCAGGTGTGAAAATTATATATCTACAATTTACAGTGTTTGTAGTGAGGTAAATTCACTTTCATGTTAGATTTTTAATATACACATTGTCTATATTGAGTGATTAAGCATAATAAATAATAAAAATATACAATTGCAGTTCTGCTTTTTCTTTCTTTTCTTCTCCAGAATATTCAAAGCACCAAAAGGCTGTTTTTCCATGTTTTTATTCTTTGCTTATTTTTCAATGAGAAGATAGAGGAAACCAAGCATTTTATCCTCTGGTGCTCCAAAGAGGCTCTTGCTTTTCAGTCCTTTATAACAGTCTTTTAAAAACATTCTGCCTTGAGTGGAATACTCATTCCAAGATTTCACTTGACAACCTCTATTCTACTTCTTTCCTAATGAAGCAGTTAGTAAGCACTAATTCTAGATGGCCTTGAATCTCTCTTTGTTGTACAAAGAAAGCCTTAGTCTACTGGTCTTTCTGAATTTGGGTTTCTTCAACAGATCCCTACCGCAATACAAACTTCTTTGTCGTCTTCTTATTTTCAATATTCAGGGACCATCAGCACTTTGCATAGTGAAGCAGATTCATATTTCTTTGATATCATATGTACTTTTTTATTTTCTAGGAGAGATTATATCCTCTTTTATTAACACCATAATCACTTGCATTTAGTCTTTTAAATGCCAATTAATTTGTCATTTTACATGAGCTTCTGGTTACTTCTTTTTGTTCTAGGTACTTTTCCCAACAGTATCTGGACTTCTAGACCTAACATATACAAAAGAGGAGTATATAAATCAAAAGCATATGGAATATTTGTGAACTTTTCTTATCAATGCTTGACTAGATTTCATATTGCTGTTGATTTCCTCCTATGGTCATATGTGTCTGGTTCAATTAATTTCCATTTAACACATAACTACAATTTCCTCTAGGCAGTCAGTCAACCTGGACAAAGTGTTCCACGCATTCTGTTTTTAAATAAGTTGTGTAACATAGTAAAATAAATAACCAAGATTTTTTTTTCCTGTTGTGGTAAAGGATTTTAATACGGAAATCCAGATATTTGTTTCAGTGTGAGTGATGAAACTTAGTGTATGTTGCACTCTGTTTATCACTCTTTGTCTAAGCTGCACACAGAATCAGAATGACAGTTCAATAAGATCTTTGAGCCAAAGACTTTAAGTAATTGCTTTGATATTAATCTCAGTATATTCTACTTTTATAATGGTAGGTTAGTTATCTAGCCAATAGATAATTCACAAATATGTTTAAAAGAGAAATGGAACTTATATTTTATCAACAAGGGATTTTTGAACTTCATTAAAGATTACTTGCTAATTTACTATTTTTCCCCTCAGTATCATAACACAGGCTAGGTTGTAAGGGACCGTAAAGGTCACCCAGTTCCAGCCCCCCTGCAACAGACACCTTCCAACAGCCAATGCTGCTCAAATCCACATCTCTCCTGGCTTTGAGCTCTTCCAGGGAAGGGGCACAGTATCAATCCATTCAGTCTGCCTAAGGTAATATTCAGGTATTCAGGCTTAAGAAATGCTTCACCAGGGTTTTTTCTTAGAGTTGTGAGTAAATGCAAGCAGACTATATCAGGAAACTAGATCAGAAAATGTATTGCTATTGTACTGAAAACTTGCTCCTTATTTTGCCAGCTTTACACAAGAAACCTTTTATGTCAGCTTTTTAATATTGATTTGAAATTTTATATAAATTAGTGAGCATTTTGAGATATTAAATACTTATGTTTAACTTTGCAAGTACTTTCTTTAGTTGTTTATTAATGGATTAAAGTCCTGAAATAGAAAGGGGTGATCTAGCAATTAGGCACAAGTGGTGGAGTTTCAAACTTGAGATACAAATCTGGCTTGGTTTTCAGACAAAACACTTTAGTTTAAATTACTCATTTCTCTTTGGTGTTGTGCAGCTCCATATCTGATAACTTTTCTTTAGAAATAAATTTGTAAGGCTTCACCTTGTAATACATATGTAGGCATCTTTTAACTAGGAGTATATATTGTTACAAAATTTTTTTGATTATCTGAGGAGGCACTGATGTTTCATGAAGAAAGTAATGATTTGACTGGTTTAATATTATGCCAATAAATAAAGAATTAAATAAAATACTGCTTCTTTTAATGTCTATGTCGTACTTTTTTCTGTAAAGTGTGAAGTTGTGAATGCCAATGGTAGTTTACAGTAATTCTGAGCTTCTATAGCACACCTTATTATCTTGGTACAGTTTTGAAGTCTGTTTTCTTTCCAAATAAACTGTTCAAAGGTGTTTTCAGGCTTCTAGCTGGTCTTACCACAAGTAATGCTTAAAACAACAGCAAAAATAATGTGTATTTTCTAGGAAATGCAAAATACTGTGTGAATTTTCAGATGTTTTTCAGCTAGCTGCCCTGATGTCACTAGCACTAGCATGGTGTGACAGGCCCCGGTGCCGCTGTTGCTGCTCAGCCTCTCACCTCACACCCTCACCCACCCCAAGCACCGTCCTTGTCCCAAACCTTCTGATCTCTGGAGCAGCTGCATTGCCACAGACTATGGCTCTTGGGGGCCACAGACACTTATTCTGCTCAGGAGAAGGAGGAAAACAAAAGACAAGAAAAAGGCAAGAACCCAAATTTCAGGGCTGACCAAACATTTAGTTAAGGACACAGTCCAAATACCTCATAGACACAGAGAGGTTTGGGGTATGTAATGCACAGTGTGCCTGTTCCAAATTCTTTCCAAGCACATTGAACACGCTGTGTCTTCCTCTTACAAGTACAGCACTTAATGCAGCCAGTTCCCAATTAAAAAACAAAATCCAGTTTGTTCCAGTGTTTAACCACCCTCTCAGCAAAGAGATGCTTCCAGATGTCCCATCTGAACCTTCCATGAGGCAGCTTTGAGCCATTCCTCTGTGTCCTGTTGCTAGATGCCGGGAAGAAGGAATCAGTATCTCCCCCTCCACATCCTTACCCCCAGGAAGTTGCAGAGAGCAGTGAAGTCACCCCTCAGTCTCCTTTTATCCACGTTAGGAAAGCCCAGGGTCCTCAGCCTGTCCTCAGAGAATATGCTTTTCAGCATAGAGTCCCATCTGTTATTCACTCCACAGGCTGTGAGGGGATGGGGTTTTTGTGTTTCGCATTGCTTTGAGGTGAGGCTGTTGGACCCATACAGTCTGTTTTCCTCTTTCACTTTTTGATGTTTTTTTTAGCGGATACTTTCCACTTTTAGAGTAGTCATATTTTGGTTTTGGTGGAAGCTCGGCCATAAAATTTTACAGAATATGCCTTTGTGGCTTTGTTTTTTTCAGTTGTTGTTTTTTTGGGTTGGGGGGGTTGGCTGTTTTTTTTGTTTGTTTGTTTGTTTGTTTGTTAGTTTTTAGTTTGGTTTTTGTTTGTNNNNTTTTTAATTAGGGGAAGATTTATATTTTTATTTATGTGCTAAGCAACCCTAGGGACTCTCATTTCCTGAACCTTTATAGTTTTCAAACCAATACAGAAAATAAATGCTATATGAAATAAACTATTTTGGAGCTGTTATCTGTAAATTACAGATATTTCTAGGAGTCTGGTAAAAATAAGTTACTGCCTATCATTTAATAAAACAAGCATGTATTTGTGTATTTTGATATTGTCAAAATTAAAACAGACTTAAAATTTGCAGAATTTCATTCTCCCACTGCTTTGGTTTCCTGGGTCAGAAAGCTAGTTTGGCATGAACTCATAAAACACTTACAGTGTTCTGGCAAAGAAGAACTACTGATAAGCAAATAGTACTTCCCAAAGAATGGGGAAAATATAAATATGTTTGGGGAAAAGTGCATTTGTTATTTTACCTGCCTGGTTACCAAATGCTCCTTTCTTTCTCCAGTTGTAGCTAAGTGAGCTCAAGTGAGAGAGAGGAACATTCAGATTGGGATAAAAGAATCTTCTGTCAAAATTATGTGAATAGGAGACTCTGGATGTTGTTTCAGCAAACAAGTAGGCATATCGCAAACTCACAGTTGAGGCTTCCTCCTTTGTAAGGGCTTCCATGGAATCAAAAAACCTATTTGGCACTTGTAAGTGAGCTCTTGCTGTGACTCTGTGGTGTGTTCTGGATGTCGTAACTGAATTTGTCCATGTACTTTACCTTAATCTGAATTACACTGCCGGTGTGGTTTAATCCCAGCTGACCCCAAGTCCCAGGCAGTCACTTGTTCAATCCCTCATGAGTAGGACTGGGAAGAGAACTGAATGCCTAAAGGTAGAAAACTCATGGATTGTAATAAAGGCAGTTACAACAAAGGCCACACACACAAACAAAACAAAACAAGGAATTACATAATTCACTGCTTCCCATGGCAGGCAGGTGTTCAGCATCTCCAGGAGAGCAGGGCCCCATCACACCTAACGGTGACTTGGGAAGAAAAACACCATCACTCCAAATGTCCTCCTTCTCCCCCCCACTTCACTGTCACATGGGCTGGAATGTCCCTTTGGTCACTTGGGGTCACCTGTCCCAGCTGTGTCTCCTCTCTGCCTCCCATGCACCCCCAACTTCCTCACCAGCGTGGAAATACAAACAACAGAAAAGGCCTTGGCTCTGTGTAAGCCCTGCTCAGCAACAACAAAAACATATTATCAATATTATCATATTATCATATTATCAAAAACATGTATTATCAACCCTGTGCTCAGCAGAAATCCAAAACACAGCCCCATATCAGCCACTGTGAAAAGAAGTAACTCTACCTCAGCCAAAATCAGCACAACTGATCAATTTTCAAAACAACCAGACAAGAAGAAATATAACTGATCTGCAAATTGAGTCTTTTGGAGATAATAATAAATACCTAATTCCTAACATTTGTCATCACACTCTAAAGGTATCTTGACATTACCTGAAAGATATGAGGCTTAGTAACACCAGAAGAAATTGTTATCAGCATTACCAAACAAGGAAGATTCACTGATGTTCTGCAAAATGTTATAAGTTGGAAGGAACAACAGAAACTGACATTCTAGAATGTGGTTGCACTACTAAAGTGGTGCTTACTGATATTGGATACTGATATTCTGCAAGTGAAAAATTCTCTGTGTTATGTTCAGTGCATGAGAGACGAGTGTAGGGTGGCATGCCCTTAAAAACTACAGCCTGTCTTTGAGTATCTTGTTAAATTGAGGAGATGAAGTTAAACTGATTTAGAGAGGACCGCACTAGGTAGAAGTTTCTTTCTGATTGTTTGACATAGGTTTATTATTGGTTTTTTTGTGATTTGAAATATCATTTTGCACACAATAACTTATTATGGAACTTTAAATGAACTTTTAATGAAACAAAAAAATCAGCAAAGGATTTGACGTTTGCAGATTTAGAGAATTCAGTGAAACTTGCTGATCAAACATGAAGCATTTATGCCTGTCCTTTGGACATCAACATTTCCCTGAGTTTCTGCAAGGCCTCATGGGATTTTTAGTCTAGACTAGGAAGTCAGCTCATAAAAAAGAGTGATGACATAATCACATGTGTTAAACCTACTACATCACTACAGGAGTATTTAGTAGTATTGATATTAAATTAATTTGCCTTGAAAACAAATAATTAATTAAATTTGTCTAAAATGTATTTTCCTGAGGATCCAGGTAAGGGTATCAGAGCTCCAGGTAAGATACTGCACAAAGAAAACATCTTATTCTGGGTCCTCTCACTGTTTTGTAATGTTTTAATAATTTCAACACATCAGTAATGAGGGCACCAATAGAAATAAAACTGAAAATCTGAATGTAGCTTGGCATAGAAATTATAGAAAGTAATTTCTGTCATATTTATGTCACAAAAATTACTAGAAAATTATTCTATAGATATTTTTTCAAGAGACAAGTAAGTTTGATCATACATAGAAACCACAACAAACAGTATTTTTTCACTGAATTGTCTCAGTGCAAAATTAAACATAAGGGCCAGAGCCTGGCCTATGAAACCTCATGAAGTCACGTGGTTGTCATTGTGGCACACTTTAAGTAGCTCATGACTGACTTTAGGCAGTGTCAGTCACTCCACGTTTTCCTAGAGAGTTCCTCTCTCTGCAATAAGCTTGGAGGAGAGCATACATACAGTACTGAAATCTGCTGTGGGTCAGAGGTGAAGGAAGGGGAAAAGAAGGCCAGGCAATTTGGTATACCTGCAGCCAGAATTGGTGACAAAATTAATGTTAGCAGATGATGGCCTTGATGGTGGAGGTCGGGAGGTTTTTATCATTTATCTTCAGTTATGGCAGCTCTTGTAATTAGGTTTCAGTTTGAAATAGTGGCATTTCACTCCCTGTTGTTTTAAATGGGAAAGCAATTGTGTAGTTAAGGAAAATTACTATCACAGCTACTCTCAGGCTTCAGACACAGTAGATTACTTGAGAAAAGAAAACACATGTAAGCAATGCCTTTAGAAGTACATTTGAAGCCTACTCACAGAGTGGGCTCAAGATCACAAAGAAAGGATTTAAAAATTATCCTAATTCTCTGTTAAATCTTTGAAATGCAGAACTGGGACCAGACTTTTAAATAAAATTAAGATGGATGCCTGCAGACAATTTTTCAAAAGTTTAAATAAGATTCAGACATCAGGTGCTGCTGAAAACCCAGTTAAGTAATAGTACAAATATTTAAGCATTACAATTACTTTTAAAAGCTGACTTTATCTTGGACTGCTCCCCTTACAAAGAGTTAAATTATATTCTTTTCAGTCCTGAAGGTCCATTCCTCTCTTCTTGATGAAGATGTGCTCTTGCCAGCTATCTTATCACTTTAGGTGTTACTTTAATACACACTAAACATGTAGGACAGTGGTTTAGAGTTACTTTTTTGGTACTCAGAATCAAAAAGGATTTTGACACAAGCCATTGAAATAGCATTCATTTTTTTTATTTCAGGTGGTCCCAAACAATCATGTTTTCCTTCAAAAGATGCTCCTTATTTTGGAAATTTGAGACAGATCTTTCACTGACCTGTGGCTTAGTGCATCTAGACAGTCCCACAGCATGAAAATTAAGAGCTCTGAATCCTGTATAACAATAATGTCACGGCCTTTACTCACGTGAGTAGCTCTCCTGAATGCAGTAGGACAGTATCTTGTACATAGCTAGAGGCATGCTGCAGAGGTGGCCAAAGTTTGGTGGAATGGAAAACGTGGCCAGGTCCCCACAATACATGGTTGTGTTGTACGAGAATATAATATTTTTGAAAAGGGAAAAATTGATGCCAGAGGACTTCTGCCATCTCAGAGCTAGATTTATCTCTACACTGTTAGCTGCCCATGATGCTTCATTTTTCAGGGTAAATGGAATAACATGACGAAGCTGTCACCTCTCTTTTACTGTTACAACAGCTCAGAAAAGGTTAAATGGGCAGCTGCTGCATTATGTATCTCTGTCTTCCCAGAAAAACACTTAGAACTCAGGAGAGTGGAAAGTGTTTCATTTCCCTTTCTCCTTTTCCCTTTCTCTTCACACACAGACTTTACATCTGTTCCAAAACACGCATGACAGCTGCATAGATATATTGTTACCTAGCAATAATCTTCTAGTTTCTCAGGGCATGGTCCAATATTTCATATCACTCTGTAAACACTGTTAAAAAATAGCATGAAGACAACTTTTGTTCCACTAGCCTTTTTATCTACTTATGTCCATCTCCTTTGTTTCCTTGTGAATTCTAACCCGAATCATGTTTTACAAAACAAAGTTTAAGCTTTACACAGAAAAAAGTATAGACAATCTGAACTAGCAC
Source organism: Pardalotus punctatus (assembly GCA_013400915.1). Taxonomy (NCBI): domain Eukaryota; kingdom Metazoa; phylum Chordata; class Aves; order Passeriformes; family Pardalotidae; genus Pardalotus; species Pardalotus punctatus. The sequence goes on along the minus strand of VZTX01030094.1, from coordinate 285,398 downwards.
ATTTTTGTATATAAGATATTTTCCCTCATCTTCTACAGAAAATGAAATGAAAATTAGAAAGTACAACAGAACTGAAAGCTGTCTCTAAGGAACATACGGTAATACTAGTTGTTTAAATCTTAGTTAATATTGCATCCCAAGTAATATATTAAGTACATAACAGAAGTAACTTCTTTACAGTATTAGTAAATAATAGGCATATTTACAATGATTATTACTTCTTGCTCTGAATTTCCATAGAGGAGGTCCCATCTGCTAGGTGTTATATAAAAGGGGACACCAAGGATCTCGATTTCCTGAGTAAACAAAACTGATTCAAATATTTTTTTCTTGTTTATCCTCCAAAAATTAAGCAAAGGTCAGTTTAAACCAGACTGAGAAAGTTAAGATAGAAAGTTCTTGTAAATTTCATGAAACGTTGAAAAGAAAATGTAAAGAAACTGGATTGTTGCTTTTGAGTCATAATAGCCTATGCACATATTTTGTGTTCAGAGAAGGTGTATTAGCCCGTTCAGGTGACTGTGTATGTACATATGTACACAAGTATTTACAGGAAACATACAGTCATAAAATCAGGGTAGTATTTTTCGACTCATTAAACTCAAATAAAGATTTGTGGAACATAAAGAGCATGTCAATACCTGCACAAATCACTATATTAAAAAATAAAATACCACCATTTGCAGATATGGTGCCTCTGTATCACTTCTGTTGCAGAAGCTTTTCTAGGGGAAAAAAACCCATCCTAGGAGTAAATAACAAGCAGAAACTGTGGCACAAGAAAGTAATCATGTCATTCTTCAAGTTACACTTGGGCGCTAGATGCCCGATCTAAATCTACCTTACATGATTTCAGCTTTAAACACTTTCACACAGACATACATTTTTTCATATTGCTACAAGTACAACCTGGTAAATGCTTCAGAAGTAAATGCACAGTTCTTCATGCTTTGTGAGGATGAAAGTTATATGCTTTGGCAGTAGCAGGCAGTAACATCACTCATCATGGCAATAGCTTTCTTTTGTCCTAGCTTTAAAATGAAGTCTTTAATAAGTTACGAACTCTACCTTGAATGTAAAAGCTGAAGAACTCTTTTTTTCTAGTAAAGTAAGCATATAAATAAAATGTTTCATCAGCAGTAATTATAGGTTGATGCTTAAAGCTCTATTAGGCATAAAAAAATCTTTAATGCTTTCATTATCTCTTGATGACTAAATTCTGAGCAATGAATCAAAGTAGCCACAATATTTAGAATGGTAGTCAAAGACTGACGAAGAGAGACTGAGTTATCATAAAATAAATATTAAAATTAATAAAAAAGGTTCCACATACTCCCAATTTGGAAGAATGGGAATTGACAGGTAGGAGCAGCTAAAATGAAAGAGATCTGTGTGTGAGAACCTGAGAATCAAATAATCAAGCAACTCTCCCCCAGTGTGGGAAGAGGTATTAATAGGCTATGTATCCCTTCTTTTAATTTCCTTCACTGTTCTCATTGCTTTACTAGTCACTCCCTTTCCTTCCACTTTGCCTTTTCCACTTATTTTTTCACTGTACTTATTCATTCAGTGCTATTTCAGAAATGTCAGTTTTAGACCTTGCTACAGGTGACCTTGGCTCTGGTTCTGTCACTGAAGAGGATGGCGAAGTTTTAGCTGTAGTCTCAGAGTATTGCTTATACACTGTGACATTTTGTTGAAATGCTAAATTGGTAGAGGTAAGCTTGTGTTTGAAGAAGTCTTTAAAATAACTGAAAGACAAAGACAAAAATTAAAATTGGTGTGTGGATTGTTTTGCATAAGCAGTTACCTACTGTTATGATTATCAGATGATATTGTTATTATTTAGCATTGAGTGAGATTCAATAGGTCATCCTCCAGAAACAAAGGCTGAGTAAAGATGGAGACAGGAAAGTCCAAGAGCTCCTCTGACTTTGTTGTGAGGATTGACAGGCTGCATTAATCTCTGAGGGACAATCAATCAACTGACTTTCAATGGTAAGTATCAGTACTACATGCAAAGAAATTGAAAATATTCCTGCTGTCATTGAAGAGGGCAATTATCTGCTCGAAACCAACAGAATAAATGTTTTGTTATCCTGTGGAAAATCTCATAACATGGAGCAGAAAAGGAAATATCTCTGTAATGGTATTTTAATGTAACAGATGCATTACCAAACCCTCTCACTATGCTGAATTACACAGTACCTTTGTAGGTAAAATGGTAATTTCCTCATTAGAGGACAAAAATTTCCTCACTAGAGGACAGAAAAAGCAGGTATTTAACAGGAAACTAGATTTCTCTGTAATTTTGTATGTGTTCTCCTCCTGTGCTTGTTTTCTGACATTCTGATGTAACTCAAAATATTTGAAAAGTTTGTTTTCTTCCCATGCTCTATTATACTTTTCAATCAATATATAAACCAACTTATTTTAAAAACAGCTCTTTAAATAGCTTTTAAAAATTGATTTTAACTTTAAATTTCTCTCTTTTGTCATATCTTTTCTCCACAGTAGAAAAATGGTGTGAATAAAATTATAACGCAATAAAAGAAGAAAAATGCTTTCTCATGGTTTTAATGGTTTCCTTACTGAGAGAGGAACAGGATCAATGTACTAAAAACAATGTACTCAAATTACAGACTTACTTTCTATTTTCTTTTTTTTAGTAAGAAATCATTAACTCTCCTTAGAAATAGTTGCTATATGAGAAAAGGGGAACGAAATCAGGACGAGAAATATACAATTTCCATAACAAAATAACAGTACCAAACACGCCACCAGTATTGAACCGAGAATAGTTTATTTATTTTGGTTTTTTTTCAAAAGAACCTGTAGAAAATATTTTCTACAGAAAGATTTTACACGTGAAGACCTCAAATGAGACCCAAACAATTCATACACTGTTGTTTTTTGTTTTTTTTTAAAGTGCCAGTTTAGACTTAATAGATTTTTTTCATCAAACATATTTTTTAGATGATTTTTTATTTTTTAAATAGAGGCTGCCTCTTTCACAACAAAGGTTATTCCCTTGGTTAGGGCTATCTTCAGGTTTGGCCCAAATTTGATATAATAAGCACATTTACAGATGGTTGTCTTTCTGATAGAAAGGCATTACAAATGACTTGTATGTAAAGGTCTCTCCAATTTGGATCTTTATATTCAGGTAAATGTTAATTCAGAACCTATCCCTCTCTGGTATTGTTAACAAACTATGGGAGAAAATAGTTTACTTGTTCTTAGAGTATCAAGCATGAAACTGAATTTTCAAAGGTAACATTAACAGAGCAGTTTTACTGTTTTCAGTGAAAATTAATCTAGTGAAGAGACTTTTTTCTCTATAGCTTGTGTTTATTTATATTAGTAAATAGATTCAGATGTCTGTATATGCTCTACTGATATTCTTTTCCCACGTGAAACAAAAAATAGCAGGTCATGCATTGCTACTGTATGTCTACATCTACATGGAAGTTCCTTTGTTTTTGTTTAAATTAAAATATTGCATTACAGTCTGCAGCTGAAAACTTTGCGCTCCTTGTTGAAGTTTATTTTTCTTACTGATGTTTTTCTTTTCTTTTCTGTTTTTCCTTCTACAGTGTCAAAAAAAAAAAAAAGTTATCTTTACTTATGGCAGAATGTATTAAAAAACTTCACTTTATTTATTTATCCAGATAACCTGGAGTGTTGTTCAGAAAAACAAAGTAATAAAGTTCACAAAGACTGGCAAGGCAAGTTGATATGATTTCAGAATAACTTTTAGGTTTCAGTCTATAGGTTATTATAAATGCTTCAAGAACTTAAGGTACACAAGAAAAATAAAAGAGAATGTTTGCTTTATTCTGTGTCTCTAAAAGCAAATGGTGAGGGTCAGTTGTCTCTTCAGTCAAGTTAGTGCTGTTTTATTTGTATTAAGACCAAAAGAAGTGCAAATCACAAGAACAGAGAAAGGATACAGATTCCTGTTGATCACAACAAAATAGATCAAAATGAATGTTTGGATCTGTAAATTCAAAATGCATGCTCCACCTAAAAAGAACATTAACTGACTTGTGTCAGTTGAAATGAGAAAATAATTTGTTTTAAAAGGCTAACAGTTTAATTTGGACCTCACTGGAGACAAAAAGATACTGTTATTTCTATGCAACATATTTTAACACATAAATGTAAAAGGGAGGCCTGTCATGAAAGTACTATGCAATCAAAAGAAGCAGGAATGAAATCAAAGAAACATATCTTCCCGTGTTAGAAAAAAGAAGGTGATAAAATCTTCTGTAAGTTGCATCGTATATATAGGACACAATTGCCATGGCGTTGTACTTTGTTAAAATGCTGTGATCTGCAGAGTTTTGTTTATGGAAGAGTCTTACTGCTGCCAGTGCCTTGAGAGACTTAATAAGAAATAAGTTCGAGAGTGGAAATGCTGTTTCTCGTAGAGGAACAGCATGGGAGAAAATCTGGAAATAGTTTTGTGGGAGGACAACATAAAGCAAATAGGAGGGCAAGCAGAGGTGATTTTTTGGGTTTTTTTCTCATTGGTTTCCCTGGGAGAAGCATGTGGAGCAAGTCCCCCCATGTAACTCTGGTTTTGTATGGGTGATGGTGGGTTTCTGTGCCTGCAGCTGCAGAACAAGCAGGTTGTGCAGCATCCTACTTCTCTAGGACAGTGGCTGGGTAGCAGGAGGGGCTGTGCTATGTGAAATAACATGCAACTGGCCAGGAAATTTGGTTATCAAATCCCTCTTCTTTCCCAGAATAAATGTTTCTGCTTTGTGGGGTGAACCTCCAGTGCCTTTGCTACTCCTCAGGGTGTGAAGACATGCTCCTTCTCTGCTCCTGACAGTCCACCAGGCTTGGTTTTCTTATGGAAAATTGTCTTTTGAAATCACACCTTTATCTCTATTTTTGGTCATTAGGTGCTTTACCTTTCTAACAGTGTAGAATAAATATTAGTATGAATTATACTACAGCTTTTACAAAAGAATGTGATATGCTTTTGTGAAACAGCACACAAATCTGAACAAAATGAAATAACCTATATATTGACAATTGAGATAGGTTAGTCAAAATTAATAAATATTTCTTTTTATATTGTCAACCATCTCATCTTCTTCAGCCAATAACCCTGAGATCTATCAGCAGTGCTGTGGTATGCACAGTGCTGCCAGGGCCCGCAAATGTTCTCACCCCGGTGTGGTCCAGGGTCGTTACGGGTTGTGGCATCTCCTGGCGTTTCTAGAGAGCACGGAGCAGTGCCATTTCCTCAGCTCCTGGGGTAAAACTAGGAGATGGAATATAGGAACAACATGAAGCATAGGCTTCAAAGTGAAGGGAGACGGGAGGTGGTAGAAATAGTTGCAAAAATGTGGTCTGCAATATTTTACAGACAGGTTAGATTGGGAAAAAGTAATTTGAGAGAAGAGGGGAGATTTCTGTGCACAGTGAGGGTGATGGAGGGGAAGAAAGAAATCTATTGCTAGCTGTTGGATCCCCACATTTGTTTTTCTGAATTGTATTTCAGATTGACTTTGTCTAAACTGACTGGCAGGAACTGAAATAGGGTGGACACCAGTAAGATTTCTTGTTTCATTGTGGTCCCAGCTGAGATGCTCCTGTATAGTTGAGTCCTTACATATGTCTCTGGTAACTCAAAGAAAATGCATCTGTGCTCTTCACAGTGCAATTAATGTGTCAGCAGTTCAGTTCTCAGCGTGGGTAACCCTGCACAGCCAAACCACTGTCAAAAGGAAATAATCACTACAGGGGTAGATTTCAGTTTCTTTCTTTCTTTCTCTCTCTCTTTTTAAAAATTTTTTATTTTATCATAGTTATAAAGCACCCCAACCTATAAACAGGGAAATAAGAGATAAAACCATGAAAAATACTCTCATGTGATCATTTTAATGATCATGGTGTAACAAAATACCTTTATGAGAATTACTTTAAAAGACAGCCAGTAGTGTGAAAGCGAGTTTGTATAAATATGGGAATTTGGGCCATATATTTTGTTTGGATTCCTGGGAATTAACATTTCATGTTCATCTGAAAATGTTCTATATCACCTAACAATAAATCTTCATGACTTTAAGCAGTGACTGATTTTCTGGCTGCTGTGCAAAAGATGACAACTGTTTCAATTATTTAATACAGTGAGAATTCAAGAGAAAATCAAAAAGGATGGCTCCCATCCTGAAAACTTACATTGTTCCCGTGTTCTCAAATACACATTCAAAATAAACAATTCTTAATATTCACAAGCCTCTTGTTATTCATTGAAGACTGATTCTTCAAATATGCATAAAACTGTTAATTCTGCCAGTATGAGTATTTCTTGCTACAGGACTGAGCTGAGAGACTAAGTGAAAATAAGGAAAAAAAGAGAAAATCCAGAGTGAGTTTCACAGGAATTTAAAAGGTTTCTGGGATACTTATGTGCAAATGAAGGCATTTAATTGTAAGGTTTCCTCAGTGATAAATGGTAACCAAAACATGTTTGAATAAATTCCCCATTATAAAATGAGAAATTATGTCATGACTTTGCCTTTTCCATTGATCCNCACCAGGGCTTCAGGTCTTTTGCACTGCTAATGAATAGAGAAACTGAGAAAACAGCAACTCTGCAACTAAAGAGATGCAAAAGCTCAGCTATGTGGTAAAATAGAGAACAAAGAGGGAATGTTTTTAAGTTATTAATCCTAAAGGATGTGTTTCGTAAGTCATTCAGTCCTGCAAAGAAGCTCTAATCATGCAATGAATTACACAAAAAAAGTGATGTTACTGGTTTGCTCAGTAGATGTATTTGAATCATGCATTTAAAATCCATGTATGTCCTCGTTTGGTTCAGAAAAAACCCAGCAGAAACAACCAATCCCAGCTCAAAACCACCCATGGCAACCCTTTTCTCATGGCAAGGTACCAAAAGGCACCACAAACCATGAGGTGCTGCTGAACAATGATGACACAGATTGTAGCCAGTGTCTTATCCCTGCACAAAGGCAGGAATTTTGTCAGCTGAAGATGCCCACATTCTTCTGCTGAGGTTGTGTTTGCAACTCTGATGGCCCCTGGGTACAAGAAGGGCTTGATTTTTGAGATAAAGCGGTATGCTTTATTAACGCAGATGACGCAATGTTACAGATGACACAGAATTTCAGTCACAGTCCTTTTCACACATATGTTGGGACAATAATCCTAGAAATAGTACTATGTTCTGAATAGGAGGAAAATAAAAGAGCAAAAGAACACAGCATCCTCTCACAGTCTGTCCAAGAGCAAATCCTGGTTCCTCCTATGCCAAGCAGGCCACCTGAGAATGCAGAATCTATCTCTGTGGCCAAGAGGCCACCCTTGACATTTCTAACTCCAGCAGCACAAGGCATCGTAGGGAGCAAGCCCTTTGTATCATTGGCCAGCTCCTTCCAAATTTTGTGTATTTTCAGTCAATGATGCAATTCACTTATGTGTTGGCTGCTTTTCTGTTATTCGTGGGATTTGTGGAAGCTGGCAGGGAAGTCAGGTAGACAGGATCCAAGATGGCAAAGAAGAGAGATTTATTTACAAGAACTTATTTTTATATACACTAATAAACTAGTACCTATTGGCCAGGAGCGAGTCCACCTCCTAAGACCATTGGTCACGGCTTATACAACATCTAACAAAACACAGAGATTAAGAAAGTACAAGAAGTACAGTTTATCTATATTCTCCATGAGAAAGAAAGGAAAATTCTAAAACAGTGCAACTACACTTATGTGGGAAATAGAAGCCATTCTAGATCAGAGGACACTTTTTTGATAATGTCATTGTTTCAAAGACTGCTTGCACGGAAATAAGCTTCAGCTACTATTCCATTGTTCAAGAAGAGGTTTGATGCTGTTTTTCTATCTATTGTGGTGCTAGGAGATTAGAAACTATGCACTGAGGATACTGTCTCTTTATTCATTCACACATGTTGCATTAATTAATGTTCATAGAAAAATCGTCCATTGGAAAGATAATTTTTATTGTAGATGTTAGGTCAAAATGAAGATATTTCTAAAAATAAAAAAAAAAAGTTAATTTGCTTCAGAAAAATATCCTGCAGTTACGTATGTGGAGTAGATGCTAGAACCTCAACATAATATTTATCAATTATTTGACCTGTTGTAAATTTTTTGCCTTCCTCAACATATAAAATGCTGTGATGGTCTCTTTAATCTAAGGATATTAAAATGTAAGATGCATCTACAGGAATAGTTTATAAAACTCTTTGTATAACCACAGCAGGTTTATTCCAAGAATACATATTGCAGGTAAGCTTTAAATTTGCTGAAAGTGTTTGCTATGGAATATAATTTAAATCAGTTGTAGAAAAGGAAATCAACTGCTGCGTTGTATAAAAATGCTCTTGCTTTGGAAAGTCAAGATTTTATTATCTTGCTGTAGGCAAGGTATAATATTAGCAATGGTAAATTCTGTGTTGCAGTAAGTTATACTGTTCTGCTTAAATAGATCCAAATAATGATGTCTCTGACTAGGTGATATTAGTTAAGGTAAATCACAAAAAACTCCTATAAGAAAAAGGTTTGAATAGGCCATGGAAAATTAATATTAAATTTCCTGTTGTCTACCTCATTACCTTGTTAGATGACTTGTATTAAAAGCAGCGAAGCAAAGAATCAGTAACCTGGGCCTTTGCCATTTCTGCGATGCAGCAGATACACATATCACACAATTTATACAGAAATTATGTATGTTGAGTATGCTTTCCTGGGATATAAGTGCAACAGACTAGAAATTATGACTTTATTATGATACTTCAAGGTTCTGCTTTTTGAAATTATCCCTGAAAGCCATTGTTATTAAGATGCAGGACTGGTGGGTATCACAAGAAATATTCCTGTTTGTACATTATCCTTAAATAAGGATGCATGTTAACATTTATACTCTATGACCACATAAACCTGTGAATGCATAAACTGTTATTCACAGAGACATGGAAGCTGTATGTGACTATACCTGAACAAACAAAAATAATTACTGGTTTACAGTGTTATTTAGTTTAAGAAAAAAATTGTAAGGAAAAGTATTTTGACCACTGGTCTTATAAAAAATGGTGTTAGTGGAACGTGTAGTCTTTCGTTGAGAATATAATTCAAACCCAGCTTTGGCAACTCATGGTCTTGCTGAGAAACCTCATTAGAATTAATGGGTTAATTGGGAAAAAAGGACTTGTAGGCCAGAGAAAGTAAATGCATCATGAGATGCTGGCTTCAGTGGCGAAGCTGCTTTAATATTTCCTGGAACTGCTGGAACTGTTCCTATGCAATAACACCACATGTTTGTCAGCACAGATGTTTGTGTGTGGGACTGCGTCATCAAAATAGGAAAACATAATCCAAGAATGCTGTGGATTGATTGATTTGCTTTAATTGGGCTGTTTTCATTGTTATTTCTGTCCCTCTGAAAATTATGCTGGTATGGAAAGAAAGGTGTAAGGTGAAGTCGTGCAGGACCCAGAACTTCTGCACCCACTTTTGTTAAAAACTCCTAACCCTTTCAAATCAATACCTTGGGAACAGAACCTATACCCCTAACACACTTGATTTTGAAGCCAATATTGCACTGTTATTCACAGTCTCTGATTTTCCAAAATGGAGGGAATTTCTTTGGTTGGTGTCTTAAAAACTTAAAATGTAATTATCATGATATTATAGCTTGGGGGATGGGGAGAATTTCACTATCCAAAAGCAAAAGAAAACCCCCAAATTACCCACAGATTTTTTTAGGTTTAATTTTAGAAGAAAACAGATGTAATCTGATCTGCAAAACCCACAAAGTACAAGTATGAATCTTTCTTACTGGAGAGAAAAAACAGAAACAGTTAGTCAAAAAGTTTATTGTGAAATAAAGAGACAAATTTCATGCTTTTCTTATTGCAGAAGATAGCAAAGAAGAATGGGGACAGGTTTCTTATGTCTGTTGGATAATTATGGTCACAGGGTATTTTCTCACTATGGTTACCAAGTATACCTTATGAAAATCATGCACATATTTACTTAATTGACAGAATATTCAGAGCTCTTGTGCTCTATTGATGTACACATAGTGGAGTCCCAGTTTTTGCACAAGTGCATAAATGCATTAGCTGATGGACTAAAAGTGCTCAGACGTGCCACTATTGGCTATTACTTCATAATTCCAGTTAGCAAATAATATCAACCCTGCCAAAAATACAACATGACACCTACAAATCCACCGAAGCATCACATTATATGTGATTTGTCACTCACATGAAAATATACCTATTTATAAACACAGTCTTATTGTACTCTTCATCTTTTTATGCAAGCATGTACAAAACTGAACAGGATATGTTGAAAATCTGATTGTGCTTTTAATCCTTCCACTATTCAGATGTGATGTTTTGATGAATTTAATTATTTTTCATCTTCTTGTCTTCACTTTTTTCTTCCTTTGCCTCTTGCTATTCTTCATCCTTCACTTACATTTTGAAAGCTGTGAAAATTGTGTATAATCTCTTCTGTTACACCAAGCTCTCAGGTTACAAAAGTCTGTAAATAGACCAGGCACAGGCGAATTGAAGAAGAAAGGCAGTGTTACCTGACTCATACTGAAGATGGATCAGTTGTATGCCCTTGCAGTAAAGAGGAGATAACAGCTTCCTGGTCTGCACTGGGAAAGCAAAACCAGCAGGTCAGGAGGGGTGATCCTTCCTCTCTACTCAGAATGTTTCTTCCATCTTAATGTGAGAGACAAAGCTTAAAATCATATGCCAGTTTATCACTGACACTGAAAGCCAAACACAGTTTCTTGGAAGTGTTTGGCTCCTCCTCTGGGTCTGTGCCTAAATGAAAGTGTCTTTATGGAACACCCTTTTTAAAAAAACATTGCTAATGGAAAATTGTTGGTTTAAAATGTTGTAGTCATTGCTCTTTTAGACTTTTGGGTTTTCCTCCATGAGTTCTGAAAAGAAACTTTCAGGCTTTTGTCTGCAAGCCGGTGGCTGAGCATATCGTGTTTCCAAAGGAATACAGGAAAAGCAAGGTAATGGGAAAAGTTGTGGCTCATCTAACTATTTCAAATTTATGAAAGGTTCCCCACTTCTAAGGGGGAACAAAAACTGAAAATGGCCTTATTCCACTCAACTTTACAAGTATCTTGTGTGATGAAACACAGATGTCTGTTCTGTGAAAGGCAGAAGAAGTTTAGAGAAGGTTGTGGAGGGAAATTTGCAGCAGGGATCACCTGCCCTCACCAGGAGGTTTATCTCAGAGTGCATGCTACCCACCACTGGCTGCACTAGGTGATTTGTTAATTTCAGTTACAAAATGCTCGGGAATGAAGGCAAAACAATAATGGTGCTTTTTCTGAAAAAGATGCACTGAGACGTCCTTAATCATTCTAATCTATGTAGTATCAGCTTAGTAGCTACTGTATTAGAAAAATAAATAAACCCAAAGCCACACAAATGTTGAAATTAACAGTAATGAATTTGGCATCAAAGAGAAAGTCAACATGTTTTTATCTTTCTAAACAGTAGATATTAAGTTCATATAAAATATATCTGTGAGGTTTTCAAAAGTGTAGTATACTGTAAATGAAAGCTCTCAGCAGAAATAAGGAAGACAAATAACTAACAGTGAATATTGAAATAAGGCCTGTATTATCCAATTCAGTCTTGCACAAGAGGAGAAAAGATACATCTTTATTCCATAGTTGCTTAATGTTTACTCAACAGAGATACCCAGGGTGGGAAAAGAGATTAGGAGATGCAGCCATCCCATTTTGACAGATAAATGTAGTGTGAGTTGAAAGCTGCAATGAGAAATTCATTTTACCCTTACAGGGAATTGCTGGTAGCTGTATATATTAAAATTAGAACTGTTACTTATTTGTATTAACAAGTTAAAGGCAAAAAACTTACATACGTGTCAGCTATCCAGTTCACAGATTTTTTAGTTTTCCCAAAAGAGTAATACACATATAAATGGTACGGAAAATAAAAATAATATATTTAAATATCTATTTCTATGTTATTACAAAGACATTATCAAAAGCTGTACTGAAATCCAATAAGATTACATCTACTGTCTTCCCTTGATCAACTAGGTTGGCTACCTTGTCACAGAAGGAATTCAGGTTTGACAAGCAAGACTTTCCTCTCATGAAGCCCTGTTGGCTGTGACTTGGATGGGGACAATAAAGCAGGCTTCTCTACTTTTCCCCTGCATCTCAACAATAACCTAACAGTTACCACAGTTTGATCAAAATCAATAAAAATATTTTAATAATAGTTTTGTTGAATGGTATTTCACTTTATGTCTTTTATATATGTCTATATTTTCGGTTTGTCTTTCAAAAATTCCAGAAATTTTCCTGGATATATATCCCTATATTGCTATAAGGATAAATTTTCATTTTAGTAAAAAGAAAAATTATAGAGCACTTTAAATACAACCCTGCTATTATTACAATACAACAATTTACTGTTAGGTTTAAGTCTAAACCAAGTGATTTGAAGAGCCTCCCACATACATTCTTCCATGCTTGAAGTCTCATTGTTATTATGGAAACAGATCTTCCATGTTTGTCATAAGAAAATAGAAAAGCAACTCATATTTAGAAATATTTTGATAATTTGGCAAAATGATGGTGATTTCCATCAAGTTTCTAATAGAGCTTGAGTGAACTCTGTCACATTGATAGTGTTCTGGGTTCTGGTAAACAAAGCTATAAAAAAATCCATTTTTCATTTGGCAAAAAGAAGTTATGCCAGCATAATGCTCAAAAATTCATTTTCAATATTCTCATGAGATAAATAGAGTTATTGTTGCACATCTGCTTTAGTATTTCAGCAGTTATGTTCAAGACCATCTCTGATAATGGGGAAAATAATTTCTTTTCTAAATGAAGGAAAATGATATTTGATAAAATAAGTAAATATAATTCTTGAGCAAAATCTCCATGCCTTTCAAAAGAAATCCCCAGTAAAACTATGGAATACTATTTTCAGTGGTTTCCACTTTTATATCTTGTCCTTTACAAATTGTATTATTCTAACACATAGGAGATTGAGGTAGAAAAGTCCTGTTAGATAACTGACACCATCATATCACAAGATACAGCCTTGACAGGAAATGTATGAAGTATTAATGATACTGAATGTAATTGAGTCAAGCAGGCAAAAAATAATTCAAACAGGATTTTCTAACAAAGGAGAAAATTTTTGTAAAAAATAGTGTCCAATGAAGATTTCACCTCTCTTGGAGGCAGAAGCTAAATTTTGAGAATTTGATGAGTGGCATGGAGAATTTCGTTCTGTGGAGGTTTTGATCTATCATCTGCTATACTTGAGCTGTTACTTCAGATGTATTTTGAGGTGGATGTTATATTGATTCATTGCCCACTGCTTAGCATCAATGCGTAGCATTTATTGCACTACTTAACCACAGAAATAATCTAATTACGTGTTTTAGTAATTCCTCTGAGAGGACTTACTCTCCATAATTTTACATCTCAAATTAAAAATATTTTTAATAATAGTAAAAAGATGTAATAATAATTTAAGGATTTTCCCATTATATAGCAAGTAATATAAAATACAATTACATGCCAATAATTATCAAAGTGTAAGATTTTTATATATTCAGTACTTAGTATTTGTAATTTGTGTAGTGGAGCAATTCAGATTAAAAGATCATTGCCCAGCAGTAATATTACAATATTTTAATTCCAAATCCTAATCCAAACTTTTCAGAAAGGAGTTCAGAAGTTGATTGATGCCATAATTATCATTGCACCTCCTGTCATTTGCAATATCTTGTGAAGAAATTATCTGAAGTGTTGCTGTAGACTCATCACTACTAGGAGAGTAAAAGCAAAAAAAATAAGAGAAGGATTAGGACCACTTCTCCCAGATATAAATACTGTCTTCCATTAAGTTTTGCATTTAAATTTTTAATGTGATTTGGAATGACACAGGGAATAAAAACATATTTGGGAAATAAAGGAAAGGCAGAAGCAAATGACTAAATGGATTGCAGACAAGATAGTTATGTCAAATCCGCACATATGTGTTGGCCTTCTATTCATCAGAATGAGAAGTTCAGGTTTAGCCTGGATAAACCTAATCCTGCCTTTGATGTGCTTGTGCTGCAGTATTTAGAGATATTAGCTGAGCTAACAGACAAAGGGAGTATGTAGGTCAATCTTGTACTTAAAAGTCTTAAAAAAATTTGAAAGAGTGACCTTTTTGTTCAGAGGAAAACATTTCACAATATCAGTAGTAGCTAATAAACATGTTGCAAACAAGGAGTGAGAGAGTGATTTCAACTTTATTGCAAAAGCCGTGAACATTTTAATGTAGTTTCCTTACACAAGTCTCTGTTGTTTCAGTCTCCATTATTGCAGTGTCTTTAACACAAGTCTATTGCTTCTAGGATACATTACAAAATCACAAAAATAAACAGTTGCATGCAGAACATAATTCTCATGTGTGTACATGTAATAAGGAACCACATTCAATTGGGAGACAGAATGAAGCTGTTTGGCATGTGTTTAATGACAGTTTACTGGTTTTTGTGGCAAGAGAAGTGAATGAAAAAGTACTTATTTCTGTTTTGGGGCTGAGCTGTTTCCTCAAACTTATTGAACTGCCCACAGCTTAGGAGGGTTTGTTGGAACTTTCATATTTTTTTTGGTGTTACTTGTATATGGAAAAGTTGTTTTCATCCAAAGTAAAATATTTGTTATTTAACCATACTCTTCATTCTTTCTAAGGTGCTGTCATCATTTTCTTAATGACTTGTACAAGAAATGATTAAGCAAGCTTATATTAAGACATCTTTGTCGTATTCATTTAGTTAGAAAATATTAATGAGGCTGATTTTAGGTTAGAAAGTGCTGAATTCTAGTTTTATTTTACCCAATGCTAAATTCTAAAGCCAGTGTTCATTCTTGACCACATAGTGCTTTTACTGCCCTGAGACTGAATTTCAGAGGCTGCTGTTCACCCACTTTGATGACAACATATGGTATCATAAAATATAATCCAGTAGTTTATTGGTTTCATGTTTGTCTTCAGGCACATCCAATCCATTGCTGAATGTATGAAATCTAGTCCCTTTCAATATTCAATAACAAACACTGCCACAGATAATTTAATTTTTCTGACTTTATATAAAAGCTGATGCTAATCAAGGGAAGCTGGAAAAAGAGCATTATGAGTCTCTTTGCTCTGCCTCTGACAACTGAAAAGCTCAGGGCTTATATTTGAAGATGGCATGAAATGCCATTTGGGCAGTCTTTTGTAACTGTATTGTGTGTTCCTCATTAGAACTTGTTAAAAGTGATATTTGTATAAGGTATAAGGTTTTTGTTTTCACATAGTAAATATCAGTTTGGATAATAGTGCCAGTTAAAAATTTCTTTAACATTATGAAATTATAATTAATTGTTATTAGATATTTTGTCAGAATTTTGCTTTAGGAGATCAGTTACTAACTAAACACTTCTACTGCTGTATTTAATTCCTCATGATATTTCATTGTAGACAACTTAATTTTAGATAATTGATGAATTTTTCCTAACAGTATTTCTGACTGACACAAACAGATGCTAGTAAGAATTTGTTTTGTGGTAGACTTTGTACCTAAAAATCTGCCTTTGAAATATACATATACCTATGTGTTCATGTGAGTACAGGTATATGTATAAATATAGAGATATGTGAATTTAAGAAATGCAGGAATTTATGAATTTGGAAAAATATTATTGTAACTCTTTCAGCTCTAGTGTGTTTAGCAGTGGCATTTTTTTATTTATTTCCTGGTCACATATAGCTTTTTCAAACAATGTATGTTATCACAAGACATCTTGATAAGATATCTTGATAGGCATCATAAGATGTGTAAGATTTTGCTTTCAATATTACGTGTTATTTCATTCTTTGTTCCTGTAGTCCTTTTAAAAATAATGTTTTTTTTTTTATTAATTTATTATTATCCAGCCTATATTTTCTTTTGTTTAGCTACAGCATGATTTCCTCTGTTCTTCCTATTCCTTAAGCTGACACATGACTGATGGAATGAGAATTGGGAGGCAGGAAAGGAGCTCTGTGCCATGTAAGGCGGAATAGCAATTTCCTTAGGGGTCTGCACAGTCTGAGCTGTTCCTGTGCCACTGGACAGGTCTCATAATGCTGAACTTCCAACTTGGTTCTGCCCTGGCCCTTGCTCTGCCATGCTTAGCTCTAGATGGTTCTTCAGGACACCTAAAATGCATCTGACATTTTCCAAGACTTGTTTTCCCAAGGGACTCTTCTAGTAAATCTTTCAGTTGATGCCTCAGAGTTTTTTTTAAATTTAAACTGTTTCCGTAAGAGCATGATCATCCGGGAAGGTAGAAAGGGCTAAAATCTCTCTTTCCTGAATATCCCAATGCCATACAGCGCACAGTTATGAAGATAAGACTACAAAGACATTGATGGAAAGGTTTTTTTCTGTGTTTTGGATTCCAACACAGGGCTATGAAAACTGGATCTCTCACTGATTACTCTTCTGAGGACATTTTGAGAGGACAGAAGGCATTAACCAAACCTCTGTCCTACATACCAAGATACTTAACTGGGACCACCAAAACCACTTCTTGATAAGAGATCATGTAATATATATTCTTTATACAAATAATAAAACCTGACAGACTATATATAAAAAGAATGAAGACTTTTAGGGCAAGTTTGAGCTTGCTTGGAGTGCCTATGGGAGAAATATTTAAATCTGTAAGGAGTTAGAGTGAGCAAATTAATTTATCAAAGAATCAAGCAAAGTCATGAAGAATTACTGCAATAAATGAAGAAATAATCATATGAACCTCCTTTGGTTGGCTGTTTATTACACCTTCATTACTGCAGAAAAGCAAGGGATCTCTGTATACACATTGTGTTAGCTTATGGTCAGAAACATGAGTCTGCTCTTGGTATCTCCACACTGGAGAAGAATAAATATTAAAAAATGTGTCCAAGGTAAAGATGGACATTTTCACAAGGAAAATAACTATTTTGGATCTGTAAATTAAGCTTTTTTTAGGGCTGTGTCACACTCAAGTTAAATATACATTTACCTTAATTATCATATGGGACAAATAACCAGAGCAATAACAGAGCTTTTGCTAAGTCGCTCCATCCTATTGTTCTGTGTAGCTCCCGTAGCACCATGATTAAATTATAGCTACATCCTGATTTTTTTAAAGGATTGAGAACTCATTATTTAAAATACTTTTGCAATTGCTATCTATTGAAAATATTTTCAGAGTTATAAAACATCAGTGATCTCAGACCACCAGAACTTGACCATATTCTCAGTGTTTATAGTGATGGCAAAGAAATTTTATATATTCTTTTCTTTTTAAGCAGAATGGCTTTATAACCCCATAACTATTTTTATCAATCAAAAAAGAAAAAAAAACCAAAAACAAAAAAACAAACAAAACCCAACCAAATCCAAACCCTAAAAAATCCAGTTTTAGATGAAAATGTCTGCTGAAAGCAAACAAAATAAAATTTCATTTTGTCAACATCTTTGATATTTAAACTGGATGAAGATCTTTCTCTGAATACCATCCTGAGTTATCTCACTGGAAAATAATTGCATCTATTGATTCTCAGCTAAGGTAAAGCTAATGAACCTATCCTGAAATCAGTGATCATACTCTAAAATACAGCATTCATGTTAACATTACAAGAGAGTCAAATCTAACAGAATACACTAAGGCAACTACCCAGAAAAGTTTCTGTCCTCCCTCTGCTCTCCCACATCCTCTAATCTCCTTGCTGGGTGCCAGTAGCTGTTTTCCTTAGTGGCTTTGGCCAGCCAAAACACAGCTCCAATCATCTCTTCCCATAGAAAAGAAATCACAGATTTTGATCTGATGTAAAGGGAAGAAGAACAAAAACCCCCAAAAATCCATGGACACCAAAATCCAGGGAGAAGAGAATAAATAAGAGTAAAAAAGAAAATAACCTTAAGGGCTGGTGGATCTAGCCCTTAATAAAGGCAAAAAATCAGGTCAGGCTGTGTTGATGTCAAGCAAATTTGTTCCCGAAGAATATATAAAAAAAAGTACTCCAATAATGCTATGATATGATAAATTTGGAAGAAACTTTATCTCAGACTATGAAAACTAACCTGAAATTCTTATATTAGGGCTTTAATATTCTCTCGTCTCTCTGTGTTATCAACAAAGAACATATATATATATATACACACACACACACCAATGTAATGCTCTGTTTTCCTCTGTGTTAGAGAATGCATTTGATGAGTAAGGTGCTCACTTCTGTTTCAGGATGACCTTTGCTGGTGTCTTTGCCTAAATAAGTTTCTTGCTCAGTGACCCTCAGTAGGCAAGGCAAAAAAAAGGGAGAAAAAATCTTTTTCCTCTTTAATGTCCTTTTTTCAGCAGCTCAGCTACTGAATAATTTCCATTTACTGTTTCACTTAATGATTTCCTGAGTTCAAGGCCATTTCCCCTGGGAGTGGTAAAGGCTTTCTCCCTCCAGCTGTACTATCAGCACTTAGTCTAGAAACGGCAGACATTGCAATTTCACCTATTCAGAAGTTAATTCAATGCCTAATTATTTAAAATTATATATAAAACAGGTCTCTTATTACAGTAATTCAGGTCACAGCCACAGTATGCAAGTCTACCAGGGCACATAAGAAGACAGGATACTTTTTATCTTTCTCTTCATTAAAACAATCTAGTGCTTCAAGAATCAAAGTGACATGATGTTGTGAGTTACCAGAGTAGAAGGAGATGGCTTATACACAACCTCATGCCTTGCACTTAGCTCTCATCTCAGTTTAGGCTCCCAATTACTGTGCCAAAGCAGTATAAAATGTGTTTCAGGTAAATGTTGATCAACTGGCCACCATTATGTTAGCTAATTTCTTGCTGTCATATTCAAATGAGAAAGTTATCAGGTGCATAGAGGCCACAAGCATTGAGGTGCATTTAGAGATCTACATCTGAGGAATTTCCTTCCCAGTTCCATGTCTGCACGTAATTGTTTCGTTTAAAAGGGAAAGAGTTACAATAAGACTTGTCCCTGATAAGGGGGTACACCTAAAGCTGGGGTTACTGTCTGTCTTGCAAGTGAATCATGGATTAGTAAAAGAAAGAAGGATATTCAGACCATGTGAAACACAAAGGAATGCAGCAGTCTAAGCCAATGTTTTCTGACATACTGTTTGAGTTACCTGCAAGAAATGAGATTTGCTTCTGGGCTTAACACAGCTATTAAAACGAAGTAATTTAATTTCTTGGTGAAACTTAATACTAATATTGATTTTAAAAGACAGACATCTCCAGCTGTTTTTTTAAACTTACTTTACATTTCAATACTTCTCGCACTTTTGGCAATTCTAAAGAACTCAAGTTTATAGGACATGACAAATTGTCTAACAATTTTTGAAGCCTTTTCTTTGCATCTGGATTTACAAGTGATTTAAATTTTAAAGAATTTACTTGAAACTGGAAGAAATATATTTTACAGTAAAATTATGAGTGAAAAATACAACTGCTTAGTTTATCTGCCCACATTTGTATTACTTTTTCTGAAATTATGTATGCATGTTTGGAAAAAGTGTGAAAAAATATTTACTAGACAAAACATTGAAAGATGCATTAATATCCAGGACATGGCAGCTCATTTCCTTCATATGGTCATGTGGACAGAAACTTAATATTGAGTCAACTGGTGACTGCAAGTCAGCATCCAGACATGAGCTCCTTCTACGTAACACAGCAGCTTAAGGTCTTGAAAATCTGCCTAGGGGTGGATGAGGAGCCAATGGAGATTTTACAGGTTAGGATAAGGCAAAGGTAACATTTAACGGATGTCTACAATAGGCCACCTGACCATGAAGAACACGGAGTTCAGACTCTTTATGGACCTCAGGTTTGAAAGTCCTGGTCTTGACGGGTGTCTTCAACCACCTTGATATATGTTGGAGGGATGACACCTCAGCACATAAACAGTCCAGGAGTTTTCTGGAGTGCATTGATGATAACTTCCTCTTCCAAGTGGTAGAGAAGCCAGCAAGCACAGATGCTGTGCTGAACCACAAATTCACCCACAAGGAGTGCGTAAACACCAGAGGCAGCCTTTACTGCAGTGACATGTGCAGAGTGAAGGAGGAGCTCCAGAATCTGGGGGCACGGAGAAGGGTGACAAACAAGCTCACAAACCTGGACCTCAGGAAACAAATTTTGATATCTTCAAAGATGATTGGAGGAATCATTTTTTATATGTGTCCCTAGAGGGAAGGAAGGCTCAGGAAAGTTGGTTAATGTTTGGGGATCACCGCCAAGCTCAAGTGCAGTCTATCCCAACGGTCAGGAAGTAAGGTAAAAACAATGGTGGGCTGCATGGGTGAAAAAAGTTTCTACCCAAGCTCAATGTCCAGATATCCAGGGATGACATTAAACAAGCTAAAACCTAAATGGAATTAAATCTTTCCAAAAGATCCAAAGAAAACAAAAGCTTCTATAAGTACACAGATAATAAAAACTCAATGAGATGGGGGACTTTGTTACACAAGACAGAAAATTCTGATGCAGTTCATGTCTTTGCATCATTTCCACTAGCAATTGCAGCCTTCAGGAAACCCCGGTCCCAGAGACCAGAGGAAAAGACTGAAGCAAGAAAGATGTGCACTTGATGGAAGAGGATCAGGTCAGGGAATACTTAAACAAACTCTATATACCTATGCCCAAGGACCCTGATGGGATGCAACCACAGGTGCCATTACAAGATAATTTGATAATCTCTGAATCATGAGGTGAATGGAAGGGCAAAGGAAGATGACCAAAGGAACTAAAGGAAAGCCATCCTCACCTCCACCTTGGAAAGGTGACAGAACATCTCATCCTATAAACCATTTCCAGACTCCTGAAAGGCAAGGAAATCATCAGTATTCAGCATGTCTTCAGCAAATGGATGTCATGTTTGACCAGCTAAACTGCTGTGATTAAATTAGTGGTGCACCACAAGAGACAGTCCTAGATCCTGTGCTTTGTTTTAAAAGGTGTTGAACTAGACAGATATAAATTTAGGATTGCCAGATTGGAAGACCTATGGTGTCTTTAAGATACTCATATGTGTATTTAAGATATCAAGAAAAGACAGGTAAAAAACAGGACAGTTTTAAAAATTTTGTCATCATGAATTATCTGAAATTCATGAGAATACAATGACTTTTATTGCATTAACTACATCAACTTTATAAATCCTTTACATTTACTTAGCTAATGATTGATAGAAGTAACTCCTTACCCATTTAATTTATTTGTAGAGCTATTGCTTTTTACAAGATTCATCAGGAAAAATATATTGAAGGATGATACAGACCAAATGTGCGATGAACAGATGCTGCCCACTGTGAAACAAAGCCAGCCAGAAAGTTGACTCAAAATAAAACTGCTGAATGCACACCTAAAGATAATAGTCATAACCATCCATTTTAGCCAGTGGCTTGCTTGCCTGCAACTTTGGTTTACACTTCATGTCATAACAATGCTAGCAACTATTAATTTGGCTGGTTTTGACAGCTGTAGTACTTGCAGAGGAACAGAGAGAGGGAAACAGGGCCAATATATAAAAGTGTTATGCAGTAAGGTTTGTAAAGAAGTTACAAAACACCAGTGCTGGGGCTAACACAAAGACATTGATGGAAAAAAAATATAATAGGAGAAAATTTTGCTAACAAAATACTTCATGGAAGCTCAAAGCTAAAGGCCCAGTGAAAACATTTCTTGGTTTCCCATTTGTTCAACTTCTATTTACGTTACGTATTGGGAAGAAATTCTTTACTGGGAGGGTGGTGAGGCAGTGGAACAGATTGTCCAGAGAACCGGATGCCCCAACCCTGGAAGTGCTCAAGGACAGATTGGATGGGGCTATGAGCAACCTGGTCTAGTGGGAGATGTCCCTGCCCATGGCAGGGCAGATTGGGATTAGATGGTCCTTAAGGTCCATTACAACCCTTTAAAATTCTGTGATCCTATGATAAGAAAAACTTCTTTGTCTGCCTTGTAATAAAAATTGGGAGTTGAATGTTGACAGCCTGCAAAGAAGCCATAATTTGATTTGTCTTTATATTTCCTGCATGAATTTTTGTGCCTTGCTGCCAAATCTTAGTGCAGGAGTGTTGAATAATGAAGAGATCTTTTTCCTAGTTAACTCTGTCAAAAATAATTTCCTTATATTTTAGCTACTTTTCTGAGTGTTGTTCGATATTCTAGATCTAGAACACCCTAATTAGTTCATTATCTGATAATTGTGTTTCATACATTAAAGAATGTTCTTTCATGATTTCCTCTTACTCTTAATTTCTTTAAGAATAATAATGTGACAGAAGTTCAAGGCCAGACTGGACAGGGGTCTGAGAAACCTGGTCTAGTGAAACATGTCTCTATCCATGGCACAAAATGTGGGATGTATGATGTTTAAGGTCTCTTTCCATCCCCACCCCAACTGAATTCTATGATTCCCTGTTTAGTAATGTGGTGTCCAGGGCAGTCTATGATTCCCTTCAGCAGTCTATGATGCTCTGATTCTGTCCTTAGCTTTGCTTCTGTGATTTTTTACTGTCTCTTTATTTTTTTCCAGCTATCAGAAGTCTGACAGTAAAATATTGAAAGCATGATTTTACCAAGGTTTTGCTTATGCAATTATTTTTCTACCTCATACTTTTCCCAAGTCTGACTCTAAAGAACAGTGGGTGAGAAACATCATTCATATCTTCTAATATTCAGTTATAAGACTATGTAACATATGCTTAAGAGCCTAAGTGACAACCATTTTTGCTACCTTTCAGAATATTCTGTTATGTTCTTGTTCTTAACTGGATTTTAAAAAATAATTAATAAAAATGCCATAAAAGCTTATATTTTAAAATTTCCTTTGTCTGTTGTAAGATCCATGAGCCAGGTATAAATGCAGACTGTCTGCTCAATATTTCATTGACTCAATGCTTCAGATGACATAATTTATTTTTTTTTCTCTATTAGTGAAAGCTTTATTTACACTTCTATTACTTATGTTAATACTTGGATATTATTCGTATGTTCATCCTCCACATCTCGGTATGCTGTTAATTATCTTTTTTTCACAAGATACTGTAACAAATCCACCTATCACATACATGGTGTGAGCCTTGAAGTGTTCGTTGTCTGTGTTCATTGCCACGTTCTTACTGTGTTGCAAAATCCTTGTGGTCAAATACTACCCCAATTTTTGTGTAATCTTGATGCAGAAGGTACTGTACACCAACTATGTTTACTGCTAAAAGCAGTTAAAACCGTCTCTTACATCTAAGGCAGGATATATACAATCTTGCATGTTACATTCATTAGTTGTGTATACTCTTTTGTAAATTAAAAAAAAAATGTATCAATCCATTAATGATGACAGCGCCACAAGAGCCAGCTAAGTCTCAGTTTAGAACACCAACCTGACAGAAAACTGAACAATAATTTGCATTTGTGTCCAAAATTTGATATACTTTTGAAGATGCAAAGAAAATGCACTGTACAACTTGCATTATGCACTTACTTGCATATAGAAATATTACCTTTTTTGCCAATACCAATATTATTTATGAAAAATAGGGCCAAAACTACTGCAGTTCCCTTAGGGTTATTTTCTCTTCTTAAAATTCTCACATTGCTCATGTTACTGTGACACCTTGAATTAAGGTAAATAGCATATTTATTTCTATGTGTAGTAACAATTAAATATTTGCTTGTACTACAGAAGAGAGGATCAGAGAAGCGTGTTTCACCTAGAGACTGTCTGGCAATGGTGATGTCCTGTTTACATAATTTGGGCCGGGCTGCTAAGAAAGCTCTGTTTGACTATGGCATGTACCTCCCTTAATTGGGTGTAATTATGTCATTCCAAAGCTATGGAGACACTGCATGGCTCTCCTTTGTTCTACTCTTATCATGTGTTCATTTACTTGAAATTATAGAATATTGTCCATGGCAAAGCATTGGCTTTTGACCTGCAAGTGTCATTTTGAGCTGCAATACATATTGCCAGTCCATCTTTTTACTCTTTGGCTATAACTAAGCCAAATAATCTGACAGCTTGACTTCATTGGTCACCAGTGTTTTAATGTGCATAGGTGTTGAGAAGAGTCTATTTGTGTTTTACTTTGGTTCAGATTCAGGTTTTGTGGGTTTTTTCTGTTTTTTGGGGGTTTTTTGGTTTGTTTTTGTTTTTTATTTTTCACAGAGGGAGCTAACTAACCAGTCAGGTCCTGTTGTGTTTAGTTTCATTCTGCCAGATAAAGATTTAGAGAGACAGTTTTTAAAAGAATTATATTACACTTCTCAGATGCTTATTTGTGGAGGCTGCTTTCAAAATTTGTGTCAAGTACTGGAAGACTGGAAAATCCCTGGGTATATAGCTGCCTCCACACCTATAAAAAAGAGCTTATAATATGCATTTCAATAGCAATAAAGTTCTATGGCAGTTCCAACCTATTTGCTAAATAGCAATATTCAGGATTTTTCAGTTTTAAGCAAATAATTTCTCCAACAGCTGGAAATATTTTCTAGCATATGGTGTATTTATGTCTATTGAGTTGCCTGGTGTGCAAAGCTGAATTTCTCTAAAGCCTTTAGAATTAAATAAGTTGCAAAATAGGAGGCTGATCTAAAATTTTAACTTACAGTCAGCTGAAAATGATACTGTAATAAAAAGGGAAGTCACTATTAATATTTTTTTGCTCATGGAATCTGAATATTTCTAGTGTCACTGGGATGTTTCTCCTGAAAAAATGGGAAGTGCTGAGTGGTTCTTTCCTTGTAGTGAGAGGGTCACTTGTGATTACGTTCTCTTCTGTTGTGCTGCATTCCCAAACTGTCAGTCCTCAGTGATGATGGGCTGCATATCTTTATTGATAATGAGATATGGATACGAGTCACAGTTCACAGTCCCTAGGTACTGTCTGAAGAGAGGATACTGGGCTTTCAGGTTTTTGAGAAGAGAAATCCAGAGGATTTCCTCTTTATTTTCCTCCAGCCAACATATTGTCAGTGCTCCATTTCACTTCTCTGCTTTGTCCATTCATTGCACATCTGTTGTGTTCTGTCCAGGTAGTCAAGGAACAGATTTACCAGGCTTTCTGGTCTTTTAACCCCATGAATACACTTCCTTATTTCACTTGCAGTAGGGAGACTTGTGTTCATTGTGTGCCATTAACAGAAGACTCCAGGGAGATCAGTTTGACATTAGAACACATCAATCAGAACACCTGTTTTCCGAGCAGTATTAAATGCATCTAGCTAACAAACACAAGTTCTGGCACATCTCTTGCTGTTTTTCACTTAGTCATAGAGGATCATAAATGTCAGTGAATTGTTCTTTGCTTTACGTTTGAAGAATCCTTTCAGAATGTACCTTGCAACATGAGGTGTCAGCCTATTTTCTGCAGTGCTCAGTCACAGTCTTCTTCCCTTCCCCAGAGATATTGAGCAGAGTTTAATAGTGGCAGGGATCACAAGCACAAGTTCTCTTAGAATTTTTCTTTTGCTTTCCAGGACTCAAGCCTGCCAAAAGCATATTCTGTCTACTTCATTAACTGATACACATACTGAAAAGTTAAGAAGATGAGACACATCCTTACTGGAAGGTACAACCGAGTACAAGAGTTTAAGTCATCTTGTCAACTGCAGTGACCCTTTTGCTGCATTTCCACTGATGTTTTTCTTGTTGTCTCAAAGGGATTCCATGGTATGTCCAAAACAAATCCTTTTCCACAGCATTTCATGAGAAACACGATCTTAAAACATCACCAAAAATACTGTTAATCTAGAATATTGATTAATTTAATCAATTCTTCAAAATGAAATTTGACTGTGATTATAATGAAAAGCTGTGGTAAAAGGCAGTAATTGTGTTAATACTGGAGAGTTAAAAAGAGAGTGAATATTTTTCAGAGAACACTAATACAGCCAGAGTTAGAAATTTAGCAAGTCATTATCAACTTTTCTTTACAGTCAAATGTGGAAAATTAATGCTGCAATAGATTCACCTAGCATCACCTTAAGGGGGAATCTTCCTGCATTTCAGGGAAACATCCCACCCTTTAAGTCTCAATCCTGTTCAGTTAATAGTTAGAAATTTATTTGAGTGAGGCATCTCTGTTTTGATGGTGCTTCATCAGGGCAGACAGTGGGGCAGTACAGCAGCAGGCAAGCCACTTTTTTTTTTTTTATTTGGGTAAAATTGCTTCAAATTTATAATTTCTAATGTGAATGATGAGAGGCAGAAAAACATATCTATAGCAAGGAATGGACATATGTGTTCAAGGAAGTCTTGTTTTTCTCCTCACTCATTGCTCTTCATAAAAATTTATTTTTGTGTTTTGACTTTTTATGTCTTCTTTAATCTTCTCAATGCAGAAATTTTGTCTTTTTGTTTCAATTAAAGCTATTACATTTTACTACAACATCAAAAACAATTATAGTGAAAATGGTGCAGTTACATTTACCTGTACTCTACTACTGTATATTTAGTTTATATTTCTGCTAATTTACTGTAATGACTTGCTTCTGCCTACAAGCATAGTCTAGAAACTGTAATTACCAATCTTTCATTATAAGGCTTAAATATCAAAGCCAAGACAAAATAACAAATATATGAAAATGATCAGATGTTCAATATGTGCCAGACCTTCTGGAGTAGTAAGTATTGTGACAAAGATTATTATTACATCATGCTGGATAATAGATACATTTGCAAAGAAAGTGTTGGTGTTATTCCTGTTTCAGAATGAGCTCTGACCTTTTCAAACATTTAAGCAATCCTCGTTTAATCAAGCTTTATGTTCATATCAAGCAGTTTTGAAAAGGGGTTTTCAGAGTTTATAAAGTCAGCAGAAGACAGGAAGGAAGTTGAAAATAAGGAAAGAATTCCCGTGTACCATTTCAGTTCTCTTTGCATTTCACAAGCACACTAGATGCTACAAGTCAGCAAAAGAAAACAAGCAGTGCATAGCATTTCTTTTCAGAGAAATCTGTGGGTGAATTGGCTTTTAAAAGAACCTCATAAGGCTGCCCTTCCATTGTTAGACTTGATATACAAGTATTATGCCAGAAGTTACATGAAGGCAAAAACTGTTTTCACCTCCTGAGGAGGTTTTACAACCTTTACTGCCTTGCCCGTACTCCAGATATTGAAGTTAGACCTAATTCAGTCAGCATAACCTTCATTGTAAAAATGTGCTGATGTTCCAAACTAGAAGATTTTTAACCCCACACAGAAACAGAGACATAGTAGTGTGTACCTATAAGTAGTTACATATATAGAATGTGAACAGATTAGCAATATATATTGTCCTTAGTGCAGATGCCAGTTTTCACATGTACTTATAATGTAGATGTCATAATCATACTTGTGAAATACTCTTGGTCTTGAAATATTTTTCTGGATATGTATCATCAATGATACATAATACTTGACACAACAGTGACAATTATTTTCATATTTTACATTTTATTGTACTATAAAGGTTTTATTTGTACAGACACAACCAAAGTTGTACATTTATTTTAGGGTTATTAATTATTATTTTGTATTTTAAAGTTATTAGATTTTTGTCTGATCACAGGAGCTGCGACTTTATTAACCAACCTTCTGGAGGAAAAAAAAAAATCATATAGTTAGACTTTTTTTGAGGTCCTTCTGCTTTTGTATGATATGAAAGATAAGTAAAGATTTGAGTAGAGACTAAGAATGCATTGAATGCAGAAACTCCTTTAACTCCATTTGTGTTTATTCAATAGCTGTGGTAGATGAGTAATGAAACTTACATATTTTAATTTCTTTAAGAAACATCATTCTTATAAAATGTATGTTTCATGAATGATTTGCAAAGCAAAACGAGTTTTAAAATGTAGGAAATTATAGATGAATGCAAGGAAAGAACTCAAATACAGAAAAATAAATTTTTCTTTATAGTAGGAGAAATATGTATTGCATTTTTTTTTTCTGCAATGGTGTCAGGCAGGTTTGATCACTGTTTGGTAATATGAAAGAAACATAAAGATCCTCATAAGCATGTAAATGTCCTTTTAATTTTAAAGCAGCTATTTTTTCAACGTACATTTCAAGGGTTATGCATTCTTATGCTTATTTCCTGTCATGATATTTCCTTCTTTGCATTATCTATGTGGAGTTAGTGGTGTCAAAAAAAGTCAGCTACAGTTTCATTGCAGTGTAAAGTTGTATGCCTGTATGATATACCAGGCCTTTTATTACTTTGTTTTTTGATATGTGAATGGATGAGAAATATTATGAATATTACCAAACTCAGTGCATGGAAATAGGCTTGCTTTTGATCTCAATGCAAAGAGGCCATTGATAAAATTCTTTATTAATATTACTAAAAAACTAAATTAACATACCTCTGCTTATATTACAATTGTGAGAGTCCCCATAAAAATAACTGATGAGCAGCCTGCACAACTTCACCTCCCATTAACCTCTAGTTGGACAGGAAGAAAACTTTTTTCCCAGGCTGAAACTTACAAAAAACAAGACAATTAATATTGTACATTGTGACAAGAACCTGCATTATTTTCTTTTAAATGACCAGCTGGAAACTCCATGCTACTTTAGTATATGCAGTTTGGATTTTAAGCAGAATGAATGGATCCTAGATAAGAACATTAAGTTTTTTCTTTTATGAATTAATCTTTATAATATGAAAGGTTTTCTAGGCAAGAAACATTGATTAGAAAATTAAAACTATAGAGATTTGCTTGGATTTTTATTAGTGTGTTCAATAATATATTGTACTACAATATTTCCTTTACTGAAGCACTTGATTAGGGAGAGGAGAAAAGTCTTTATTTAGATAATATCTGATAGCTTGAAGAATAATGGGTTTTTTGAAAACACATGAAATCCTATTGGCAGCTCATGGCTTGGACAGGTCTACTGCACCCTGGGTTAAAATTCATCTGGATAGCAGGGCCCAGAGTGTGGAGGTGAATGGAATTGCATCCAGCTGCAGGCTGGTCAGCAATGGTGTTCCCCAAGGCTCTGTGTTGGGGCCAGGCCTGTTCAGTATCTTTATCAGTAATTTGGGGGAGGGATTCTGTGGCATCTCCTAAGTCTGCAGATGACACAAGTAGGAGTCCTGATCATCTGGAGGACAGGAAGGCTGCAGAGGGATCTGCACAGGCTGGATCAATGGACCGAGGCCTTTTGGATGAGTTTCAACAAGGTGAAGGGTTGGGTCATAAGTCTGGGTCACCACAACCCCAGACAGGGCTAAAGGCTTGGGAAAAAAGGACTAGGAAGATACTGGTAGAAAAAAAAACCTAAGGGTCCTAGTCAAGAGCAGCTGAACTTGAGCCAGTGTGTGCCCAGGTGGCCAAGAAGGTCAATGGCATCCTGGCCTGGATCAGCAATGGTGTGGCCAGCAGGAGCACAACAGTCACCGTTCCCCTGTACTTGGCACCGGTGAGGCCAAACCTCAAGGGCTCTGTCCAGTTTTGGACCCCTCAGTTCAGGAAAGACATTGAGGGCTGGAATGAGTCCAGAGAAGGGAAACAGAGCTGGGGAAGGGTCTGGAGCACAAGTCTTGTGAGGAGTAGCTGAGGGAGTTTAACCTGGAGAAAAGGAGGCACAGGGGAGACCTTATTACTGTCTACAAGTGCCTGAAATGAGGTTGTAGCCTGGTGGGGATCGGTCTCTTCTCCTAGGCACCAGTGACAGGACAGGAAGACAGACTCAGGCTCTGTGCTGGGGGTGGTTCAGGTTGGACATCAGGAAGGCTTATTTCACTGAAGGGCTGGTTAAGCACTGAAGCACTGGAATGGGCTGCCCAGGGAGGTGGTGGAGTCACCATCCTCGGAAGTGCTCAAGAAATGACTGGATGTGGCACTTAGTGCCATGGTCTTTTTGACATGGTGAGGTTTGGTAAAAGGTTGGACTTGATAATCTTGGGAGTCTGTTCCAACCTTCATAATTCTATGATATTATGAAATTTAAAGGAGAAAAAGAGCCCTATAAAATCTGAAAGCAGTAACTGTTCTGTGAAAAAAACACATTTTAAAATTTTCAAGGTTATTCTGATGAAAACCCAAGGGACCATGCACAGAAAGTGCTTTGAAAGTTTCACAGTACAAGTACAAGCAGCACTAACCATAGTATTTGTTTCAGCTTTGCGTTAATCTGTCACTATATAAACACTGGACATCTTTGCATGTGAAGCACTGATCTGATGAATTTTGTCATGGAAATACATAATTTGCCAGTGCTTCTATAAAAAGTTACTGTCATGACATTCCTGAGGTAGAAGATTATATGAACATATTTGCTCGAATTATTTCA
Source organism: Pardalotus punctatus (assembly GCA_013400915.1). NCBI lineage: Eukaryota > Metazoa > Chordata > Aves > Passeriformes > Pardalotidae > Pardalotus > Pardalotus punctatus. Next base: position 254,986 of record VZTX01030094.1, on the reverse strand, counting down.
ATATGTTTGTAGAATTTCACTAGTATATATATGTATATAGAGAGTTATATATGCACATGTATATATAAAATACATAATTTCTCAAGGAATTATAAAGAAAATAAAATAATTTTCTCTTGAAAGTTGCATGAATGAAATTGATTCCTACAGTTTATCAGTCTTAAATCCACAAAATCAACGTTATTGTTGAGAAGTTGGCTGAATCTTCTGACCCTTGGTTTTCTACATCTCTCTGCAACTATGGTTTCTGCTGGGGAGCCATGGAATTGCAATCCTGAAAAAATAATTTCAGGTCCTGATGAGGATAGCAGAAGATACAATGAATCAGAAATATGCCTACATCATACTTCATTGCACATGTAAACACAAATTGTACTGATTTGTAATTATATCATGATAATATGACATGATTTCCTCAAGTATAAGCTGCACTAAAACTCACAAAAAACTTATTTCAATCCACCAAATGTGGCAGCAAAATGTATTGAGGGACACTGCTATGTTTACTTATATCTTGAAGAGTAGTAGTATTATTTGATCATGTATAATTTAAATGAGAAAAATTTCCATGGGGTCTTGAACATTTTCTCTTAGGGTCAAAGCAGTAGTTTTCATGGAATAGCGGGAAGAGGAACCACCTGAGTATTAGGGGAAGATTTCTGCAGGGAAATTCCCTGTGACTTCCTAAGGCTGTTGGGTTTTTTGTTGGTTTGTTTTTAGCTTTTGTTTTTATTATTTTTTGTCACAAGTCCTTGCTTTAGTGTGGATTATGTGTTTTTTGTTGTAACATATGTTCACTGTTAATCACTGCTTGGGGAATGCCAGAGCTTAGCACACCCTGTCTGCCTTTTTCCAGCTTTAATGCTCTTCCTCTAAAAAGACCTTTTCTAGAGTGTGTGTGGATCCACCGCGATATTGCTCTGTCTTTTGGGGACTGCAATTGGCAGGAGACAGAAAGATTTTTTCTTTTTGCTGGAAAACTATAATTTGTCTAGTTTGTGTGGGAGAGCAGTAGTGCAACTCAAAAGATAAATATTGGTCAGAGAACAGAAACAACAGTTTTCTCTGAGACTGAGATATTCTAGATATGACAAACAAAAACAACTCATGCACCAGTAAACAACCACCTGCAGAATCAATTTATATCAATTAGCTTCTGAATAGATCAAATTCATATGAGCTATTGAAATTTTTTACTCCATTGAAACTCAATACACTAAAATTTGCATTTTCTTGAAAAGGATGGAAAAGGAACACTTTCCATCCTTGCCCGATATAAAATGTATTGTCAGTGCTTTTTGAGCCTTGTCAGCTATACTTCTGCTGCAAATTTTGCGTTCCATCTCATTTTGGGTGCATTATTTATCTATCTTGCTTGTTACCTAGTTTATTTATGTTATATTTTCAACAGCTAGAAGGCCAAATTGAGAAAGTATAATTGCTATTTTAAGAAGCAGGAGGAAAGCAGTCATAGTTGCAAATGATGGCTGTAATAAACAGAAAAATTCATTCAACTAAATCCTTCTTTTAATGCCTGCAGGGTAGAATGAGGTTGTTTTAATGGTATGGAATAAAGGGAAAATTTTCTTGGCAGTATTTTTATTTGACTGCTGTGTATATTCTCTAAGACTCTCAAGACCCTGTGAATAAAACCCCTACCCTTTATATCTGTTTGAGCAAAAACAATTTGGATTTTTTGCTGAGTCCAGAAATGGTGAGGCAATATTTGTATATCTAAAATTTATTGTGTTTCCATTTGCTTCTGAGATGTAATGTCTTTTTTTTGCAAATCCTCTTTCAGATAAAACAGCTTAGACTGAAAAATATAGTCTGGCAGGGAAATAGAAATTAATGACAAATTATTTATTGCACTGCTTTGAGGAAATTTGATTTGACTGAATTATTTAATTGAAAATCTACATTTTAAGAGGATACATGAGAATATTCCTCTGGAGTTTTAAAGCAGTTTTTTTAAAAAAACATATATATATATTTATACATAACTTCATTATTAAATAAATAAGGAAAACTTTAGAGGCTGAACTCTTGAAATATAGAGTAAGTACATGAGGAAAGGGATGGGATAAAGCACTTAATTAATAGTAAGCTATAAAATAATAAAGTATTGTGCCTCAGTTAGACTACAAATGTATTTTGACAGAAAGAATTTCTACAGTCTTTGGAGGTTAAAATTTCATTTTCTCTCTGGCTTATGAAAAGACATTCTTCCTGGCACTTTCAATGTACTTGGGCTATGAACAATCACTGTGGGAGGACTCACAGTTGTAAAGTGGGATTTTCTGATTTCCTAGAGTTAAAATGTTGGATATCTTTCTCCTGAATATTTTTTGCTCTCACCAGGAGTAATTAACAGTTCTGCAAACACACCAAATGATGGTTATTGTTTCTGTCAAGCACAAGTACTGAGACTTTGCCTTTCTTCCACTTGCTCCTCTTTGCATAAGGCACAGAAGTTTGAAACCACTTGCCACATACAAACTTCAGTAATTTTTGAAAACCCAGAAAAATTACATGATAGTAAAACCTTGAACTGTGAAAAGCAAGTGTTCGTCAAAGTTAAGTTTTGTTTTCTCCATGACTGGGGAATCTGAAAAGATTATGGGTATCTGTGCAGGAATTCCATTCTGTGGTATAAAGCTTTCAAGAGGTACTTTTTTCTACCATAGAAAACTTCCCAAGGTCATATCATTAACAATGACATGGCGATCTTCAAAGAAAGACATTTTCAGTACAGTAAAAGTTGCTGGAAAGACTTTGAACTTGAAATGCACTCTAAGAACAAGTGCTCCTCAGTAATATGAAGTCTTCTGAGTAGAAGGTGGAAAATTGCATTTAAAAAAACAAAAAAATGGTTGTACAAGATAAAAATAATAGCAGGAAACTTGTTCAAAGATGGTGATTTGGAGTCAGGTTTTACCTGGAAGGAAAATCAATTGACCTTTTTCCAATGTCACAGAAATTATGAATTTTTCTTTCCTTATTTGTCTCTCTGTAACACAAAAGCTGTCTGTGAATCGGGGTACATCCCCTCTATATTATTAGGTAGATTATAACCCACAATGTGCAAGATTTTTTCTGCGTTTCAGAGATTATATCCTAAATACTTAAGACTTTCAGAGGATAAAGGATTCATTCTAGTACAGTGAACACCATTTCATATTCTTCTGCTTTTCTGTGAAAAGTTATATCTCAGAAGGAGCATACGTTAACTTTTTTTTTTTTAATCTTCACTTTTCCTTTTTGTCTCTTTTTAAGCTAAATGAAAAACTGTGCCTCAGAGTGATAAAAGGAAATTCACATTCTTGCCTAGTTCACAACGTTTTTCATAGTCATTGCAGGTGAAATTTGCTATTGTGCAAAGAACTGGCACAAGATCCAAGTATTCCTTAAATATTGACTGACAGCATTGTGTTCTGGCCTGGTTATTGCCTCCTACATTCTGCTGTGTCTTTAGACCATCACAAATGCTGTGAGTGGCCCTATTGCTGTTCTTGTCCCAGGGTTAATGTCAGATCAGGACTGGAGGTAGAGGATCCCATGCAGCTGCTGTTGCAAAGTGATGCTTCAATCAAAACCAGTGCTCAGCTGCTTTAGGTGCCATGAAGTTTTGGCAGCTGTGGCAAAGAGTTCTTACAACCTACTGTAGTGAAATATTGCAGAAACATGTTGTTTTCTGGTATGCTGGATAAAAGATAAAGGGGAAAGGCAGGTGGGAAGGCGTTTCCAAGAAATATAGAGATTGGAGATCTGCAAGATGGTATGAGACAGACAGGCTAGATGGAACAAGTGGTGGCACAGTATGGAACACATCACATTTTATTTGCCTTTTACAATACCACCTTTGAAAACAGTAAATCCATCTGCTCAATTCATTGAAGTGACAAAGCTCATCTATACTCCCCAGTTTATAGTGAAACTTTTGAATATCCCAAGACATTATTATAACAAATAAAAAAAAAACATTTAATACATTTGTTCCTAGTTTTTTTTCCACAATCCTCGGTCCTCATTTCAGTCTCAGAAACTCAAAAATTTGGCAATAATTTTGAAAGAAATTGCACAGCAAGAGGAAAAATGGTCGTAAAGTTCTTTTATACAAACAGAATAATGAATTTATAAGAATTTTTTTATAATGATGAAATCTGTTATGTGGACGCCATTTGAATTTGCAAAACTAGGGATTTTCCTTCCTGAGATTCAATGGACAGATAGACACAACATCAGTCTTGTAGAAGCTGAATGATATGGATTTAATGGGTCATTCTTTAAAAGTATTTCAGATTTCAGGACAAGATAGCAGCTGTGATTATAAGGAACGTCAACTCCTTACTGTAAAAGCACAAAATTGATGGAGACAGCAGGACTCAATGTATAAGCCCATTCAGACTTTCTCAACTCCATCTCTCACCATACCTTTTTTTTTCTTAGCCATTTGGTTCATCAGTTGCTGATCTGCTTTTCCTGAGGTTCAGCTAATAGTAATATGTTCTGCAATGGCCTGATGCCTTAGAGTTCTGGAGACTCAGGAGACTTTTCTGAGGTGATATATGAAGTCAGTACATGGTCTTCCAAAGTCTCCAATGCAAACCATGTTATTGTATTTGAATAGTGGATTTACTGTATCTGCTATTCTTGACTTTCATAATCATCCATATTAGATAATGTATTCTCTATTTTCCTTAGTTTTTTAGGAAGAAATTACTCCAGAGTTGGAACAGAGAAAATCCCGCCTGCAACTAAGTCTACAGTTCCATCTGAAATGCATTCTGCATTACTATGCCAAGTGCCTACACTTGAAGTGTTCATCATTTCATGTACCTTCCTTCTTCCATATAAATTCTGTAACCGTGTCATGCTTATGAAATATACGTAGGTATGGGTTCTTTCAAAGTCAGCTAATTTGGCTGTTGGCAATGGAATGCTGGCTTTAATTCTAATTGAATTTGTAGGCTTGATACTTTTCTTCCTTGTCCATGCTGATCTCATTCTTTCCCACTGTGGGAAATCCTGTCTTAGACTTAGCTACCAGGAGAAAGGAGTTTTAGCCTTTAGTTGGTCAAGTACTTAACTGTTTTTCCTGCTTTTTTTTTTTTCCTGACTCTTTCTTGACCTTGTCATACCTAAATGTTTTACTCCAGTGGTGGTCCCAAGCAGATACATGTGGAATTTCCTTTTCCCAGTCTGAGCAACACAGCTTGACTTAATGGATAAAAACTGTTGCACAGCAGTGCTCTAATCCAATGGTTTATTCAGCTGCATATCCACTCTCTCACCTGTAGACTTTCTTTTGCTGCCAGAATTATGCTGATATCTGCTTTAGCTGGTTCAGACAAAAGAAAAGCACACCATGAAAACCAAGTATAGTTCACTCATGGAGGTTTCCACATTGTTAATTCTTTATATTAAAATTTTCCATTTATCCATAAATATATTTTGTTTGCAAATAGTCAATTTTTTAGGATTAGTTTTATGATTTCCTCATATTACTCCTTAACTGTAACAATTTTGTTTTTGGTTGGAACCCAGTGTTGCTATTACTGAATTTATTTTTGCAAGGATTATTAAGCAAAAAATTAATTGGAAGATCATTTGTTTCATTTCTTCCTCCTTCTGCTTCTTTCAGTATTTGTTTTTCCTGTCTTTCTCTTCCTGCAGCTAAAGAAATGTAGCATGATAAACCAGCCCTCTGACCTACCTAAACCACTCTGCCCCCTTTGTTCTTGTTTTGTGGTGTCCCACTTTTGCAGAAAAAATTGCTAGAGCACAAACCAAAACTGCCAAACTGATTGTTATCTTTTTTGTCTGGCTGTTCTGGGTGGCACTGAACATCTTTATGCATCATTCATGGTCACTGGAGAGCATTGAAGTGGAGCTGTTGACTTTTCTAGCAGATTATTAAGCTTCCTCCCAACAATTAAAAAATTAAAAGTGAAGATTATTCATGAAAACAGTACATAAGTACAGGTGTCAGTTCGCAAAAAATTTCTGTCAAGCACTCCTTTGTAAGGTGTGAAATTATAAAAACTGCCTGAGATTTGCAAGTCTAACACCTTGGAGTAAAATCTGATTTTAAAATGAAAATTATTACATAAATATTTCTGTCCTTGTTCAGTCCTGTCCTGCCCTGCCTTGTGTCTCTTTGCATTAAGGGATTTTGCATTATTCTTCTGATAAGAAGAAACAGGGTCTAATGGAAATTAGAACTGACTACCACTTTTTATTCTATTTGGTTGTTATAAATGTGCCTTCTGCTGTTTTTTTTTTAAATGTTGTGCCTGTATAACAGAAATTATTTCCTTTGTAAACAAAGAACTATATAATTATGGTTAAATAATTATTAGAAATTAATGATCATATGCAAATCTCTAGTACAAATACCAGTACTTTGCATTAAAAGCTACATAATTGATCTAAGAAACACATTTCATTCTGCTTGCAAAGCCATATTAAAAAAGACCTAATCCACACAATGAGTTGTATCAAAATAGAAAAAAAATACATGAGGCAAGACTGCCAAATTATTTATCTTTCATTAGGAGAGAAAATCACACATAATTATTTATGCTATATGAGCACATTTGTTGCAAGTTGGCATGGAATTGAGCAACAATAACCATAAAAAAGGCAACCCACAACTAAGCTGAATCTAACTAGCTATTATTAGGTAAATGCAGAAAAGAGAATACTGAACAAGGAGAATATTCACTAAATAGTACTACACTCTCCATAGTCAGAAAGGACTACTCATCATTTCAAAGGATAGAAGCAAAATTATATGCTTGGAACTTATTCAGTGAGTGGTTATAATGTAAGTCTTTGTAGTCTTCCCATAAACAAATAACAATTGAGCCCCTTTTTAAATTAAAGGATGTTAATGCTTTGAAATTAAGTAGGCTTGTGATGCTTTGTGGTTTTATTCAGACATTTTAGAAAGATTAAATAGTAAGCACAGAAGGAAAATACGAGATCTGAATTTGCATTTCAAAACATCCTTTGTTTTTTGTTCCTAGTTAAAATCCATTCAGTAGCTGACACATTTGAGCAGCATGAGGTGATGTAGTATCATTTCTGAGCTTACAAAACTGTAATCAGGAATACAGTCACCCTAAGAACTGTCCATTACCTGTGATTAGTATATGAAGTTTTCATTTTCTACACCATTACCAGTTCATTGGCAGCTATAAATATATAAAAAGCTAGATGTGTTTTGAACTGTTTCAGTAAAAGACAAATTACAGGGCTTTTTACCCTTTTAGTGGGAGTACATGTTGTATCACATAATAATAGGATAAAACCCTCAGTCTGGGCACTTTACAGACCAGGATGCTTGTTCCATTAGATTAATATTTTAATATGTCTCTGTGTTTCAAAGTGAGATTGCAGAAATTGTTTAAATCCATTGACATATCCAGTAATAACATGAAACACAGTCAATTTTCATATCCTGATAGAAATTGTTGTAAGCCGTTACGGAGTTCTGAACCAAAAGAGCAGAAATTTAGAATAATTTAATGAAGTATTTAGTTCAGATGAAAACCAAAGAAACTTTAAGATCTTCAAAGTTTAGGACATCTATAAAATGTGTTAGCAGAATAAAACTCTATAAAATTCAGTAGTGCCTCTTCCTTAAAATCAATGGCTTAGAATTTCTTTATATAGTTATGTAGGGAGAGAATTTTCTGGTCTTATTTTCTATGTTGGACAGATCCGTATTGAAGTAATGCATTTTACTCATCACTTCTTTGATGGTGACTACACACCTAAGATGAACCTGAAAGAAAATTTTGTATTTTTATTTGCTTGTATTTCTTGTTGTTCCATTGTCACTTATCAAATGTTCTTAATTTTATAATAGGGTTGATTGCACCTTGTATGCATAAAAATCCATTTATTGGAGCCAAATCCATTCTTCAAGCAAAACCTGACAGAAATATTTTAAATACCTCATACCGACATTTTGAATATTCTGCTTATGCAATAAATTTTAGTTATAGACCAAAGCCTGCTTCATATTTTTGGAACTGCTTTGTAATATGAAAAAAACCCTTTCATTATACTTTACATGGTACTCCCCTCACAGTTAACCAGTGCTGAAAAAACAGTACATTTCTGTGGTCAGCTTATCTCAAATATACATTTTTTGTGCCAATAGGTTTTCGTAAGTGTCCTCTCTAATGCTCTAGATGCTTAATTTACATATAATAGCTCAGAATGGAATGAAATAGAAATAATGAAGATATTTAAAATTATCAAAGTATATGAGTCACATTGCTAAATTTGGAAGCTTTCAAGAGCATGAGCCATTCCTACCAATTTGTACACAGCTGAAAGTATTCATGTCTGCTCTCCTGCAGTCAGTAGGGATTCAAAAAGATGTTTTGCAGGGAAGAGATAACCCCTGGGAAAGACAAAAAAGGTGATTTTACATTGCTAGGACTTGGATGATTATATGATTCACCATCATATTCCCTTGACAACTGCAGCACATACAATGAGGGTTATGAATAGCTTGTGTCACTGCAAAATGTGCTCTAGGAAGGTTTTCCAGAGGAGTACTGTAGGCTTGTTTCTCGTGGCTTATTTGTCACAGTTTGTGTTTTGGATTCTCTGAAATCTTTGTTCTCTGGATCTGGGTTACTCTGTGGGTGACATCCTGCAGACCAAGCCCACACATAGTTGATTTTGCTGTTGATTAGTGCATGAAGATTAAATTTGTAACCCCATGTATTAATTTTCACTCGATCTTCAGTGATTTCTCTGAAGAGAGCTGATGAGGGTGCAATTAAAATGAAATCCTAGTCTACACAGCAGAGCTGTTTCTACAGTCTTTCAAACTTCTGTTTGTATGAAGGAATACTTGAAATTTGTATCATGCAGGTAACTGAAGAATAACACCTTTATTTTTATTTGCTTTAATATATAATCAAATTTATATGAATTCATAGTTTTTATCAAAAACCAAAATAAAATCTGTTGGTCTTGGCCTCTGACCATAAATAAGAAACTTCAAAGGCAATTTCTAACTGGCAGTCTATGGAAAGAACAGTGGGAAGTCTTAAATAATTTTCGCCATCTGTCTTCCACAGCTCAAATTTAGGGCAGACTTTCCTTACTCAGAGGTACTTAGATATAACTTCTACAAATTCTGCTGATTTTTTCAATGCACCTATACTAGATTGCTGCATGAATGATCTTGTGTCTTGATCAGAAGATAAAATTTATTCCTTTAGGTTTGTTCCTCTGTAAGGAAAGACAATCTATGTTCTGTATGAGGTGCTTTGTACAGCAGGTTCCTTGGAGAATACACACAAGCAGACTTCAAAATCTTTTACAGCTGCTGATGGTATATCCATGTGTGAATTAGGGTTAAGATATGGGGAAAAGGCTAAGAAGGCAAGACATGAATAAAAATGTGCCTTGCTCTGGGTAAATCTTGGCATATCTGTCAGTCTGCAGAACCAAGCAAAACGAGCTTGTTTTTAAAGTGCCTGCTATTGTGGCTTAATTCTAGTTCCCTTATTCACATGTGAGGATTGTTTACTTCTGAGGATACAGTGGAGGATCTCTAACACAAAACAGAGAAATAGGTTCTTTCATGTGACTGCTTCACTTCAAACCCACCAGTAAAGCGATATTTCAGTCAGTACTCTCAGTGAACAAATTACCTTGGGCTTGTAAAAATAAACACACAGAGTTCAGAGGAGTTCTGGTGGTTAATATGAACCATTTGGAGAACTTCTTATCAAAACAAAGTGGAAAATTATCTCCCTAACAAAAGCTGACTAAGGTAGAATGCTATCTCTTTGTATTCTAGGAAAAGGTAGTATGTGGGATAGATTGCTGGGCTGGACAGTCAGACCTTAATCTGAAGATCAACTTTTCAGATCAAAATTTTATGATTTTTATACACCACAGCCAGGTTAAACATGGGTTGTAATATTTGATTTGTGTAAAGAAATATAATTTTAATATCTTAAGCTAAAAAGTATTAGAAAATTAATGCTTGTCATGGTTTTAAAGTCCTTTCAGGCCATTGAAAATAGAATGATGTTTTATTCCCAAAATTTAACATGAGATGTAGAGTCCTTTTCTAATTCAGCATATAAATGTCATAAATAGAACCAATCACTCCAAATAAGGCTCTTTGCATTCTTTTGAGTAAAGATGCACTGATGTGAGGAACTGCTAATTACTACATGATGTAATTTCAAGAGACTGGCTGACCTTGAATTTGAAGTGTCCCTTCTTTCATGCAATGTGTACTGGGGGGACAGACAAATTCTTTAGGGTTTAGTTAATTAAGTAATCAAATTGCTTTTAAGTGGCCATTGGAATTAATTGAACAATGAAACCCATTCTGACCCTCCTGTATCTGCCAAAACACTCAAAAAAAAACACTCTGGAAGGAGTAAATCCCACTGTATTCTCTTGACTCCTTTTGCGTCTGGGGGACAAGGTTGTGATGCAGGACAATGTGCTTACTTTAACCTGTCTTGTATTCTAAGCACTGGGATAGGCTGCTGTCGGTTAGTGTTAATTTAATATAACCTATTAATAATTTTTGAGTATGAAAATGCAGTATAGAAAAAAGATTGTCATTGCACTAGTAATGAGAATTGATAATTTTAAAAAAATATATTTTGAAAGAGAAAAGATAATTCACAAACATGGTAAAGTAAGAAACAGCTTAGCATCACTGTCTACTTCAGGAAACAATGACAGGACCTTTGTAGTATTGCTAGAAAGGGTCCTCTAATAACACTGCAAACATGAGATTTTTTCAGCATTAATTTTTGCAAGAAGAAAGAGACACGCATGTTCTTCCAGACTACCCTTTTGCTGTAGCTTCTGGAGAGCAAGCTAACCCCTTGCAAATGATGACTTCTGAGAGTGTTTAGAAACTTGAGAATGTATATAGTAGACAAAAATAACTGACAGAAGGTCAAATCATCTGCATCAAGGTAATGCTCCTATAAATTAGGACACAGGTAGATTAAGAAGTGCAAAATTAGTTACATACAAAATAGAATAAAACCTAAAAATATAGACCTGCTGACATTACCTTTCTGTCTATAGCATGCAGTCCAAACAGTAGGACTGACTTATCTCCCACAATTTTTTGCAAAGACCCTCTTGGTCTTTCTGACCCTGCAAAGGACAAACCAACCATCAACTAAGGTTTTGCTACAACTGAAATACCATACTCTAATTTAACATTGTTCAAGTAGAAGCAAGTTCAGGTGACAGAGTTGCTTAGGGAAGAATAGAAATTCAACTTTATATACATCACTAAAGAAAAGTAGACTACCAGGGGTGTACTTCTTGTAAATCTCTACAAGGCATGGCGAAGGCAGAGAAATGACTAAAAGCAGTACTTTGGTCCTGGCTTTGTATATTTTCTTTGTGTCTCTGCGTCACAGTTTACTGCAACACAAAAAAAATCTCTCCACAGATGAAAAAAAGAAGATGTGCTCTTCAGTGAATGCAAAACTAAAAATCAGCATTTTCAGTCAATTGAAAAATTACACAATTTTTGGAAACAGCCAAATTATAGAAATCAATTCAACATACAAATGAAACTTTTCATAAGAAATAATATACAAATTTAGACTGTTTAATAAATTTCCCTTAAATATTATTTTTGGTGACAACAATGGATTATGCAGTCTGGCAATGTTTTTCTTATGCTTGCAGGATCTATATCTCTCTCCCTTGAACATATAAGTCCAGCCTTGCCTTTATTACAAATTATTATGTGAGGCACTGTTAAAAGTAAAACTGAAATTCCAAAGAACCCCAGAGGATAAATTCTTAATTTACTCTCTTCCCCGCTTCTGGGAAACAACTCAATTGAAGGAAGCACTCAAAAATTTTAAACCTTAACTACTTGTTTGGATAATATTAAAGTTTTTTGAGGGTTAACCATGCAACCAGACATGTGCATGTATATTAATGCTGATGGCAAACACCTTCTCTTGTCCACTCTCGTAGAGACTGCATTGGTACACAGCCCCAGGAGGCTGATTCAGTGGACAAGAGCTGAGGCGTAGAAGTGTCCTCCAGGTTAAGGACAGGGTGACTCTGTAGTCCCTAAAGTGAGTACTTTTTTAGAAAGCACTAGAAATACTAGAAAGTATGTGACTCAACCTTCTGCGTCCCAGAATGGTGTGGATATGATAAGGAAGATCTCTCCATGGGATGCCCTAAGACCCATGGTGGAATCACTTTGCAGGGAACTCATTTACAATTTTTTGACTTCACCTTTTTATGTGTTCCAGTCAGCTTTCTTCAGGTGGTGCTGAAACCCCAGCTTTGATTTTAGCATGCTTGAGAACAACAAAGGTTTACCAGAAGACCTAATCATCAGAAGATGATTTACCACAAGTCTGACATCACAAGGCCATCTAGGATCGGTAAAAAATAAACACGTAAATTAGGATACAGACCCCAAGGATATATATCTAAACCATTGCAAGTTTCTCTCTCAAGAGGGGAATTGTTATAATTTCTCAATAATATTTGGATTTCACTGCTGTCACAAGAAACTCAGACTATGAAGGTGTCCTGTGGACACTAAAGAATTCTGTCACCTTTAGCTTTGCAGGAGTGTAGTTTGCATCTGTTTTTACACTGTTCATTTTAATTAAAGTGAGCTGGAAATTAGAAATGCAAAAGGGTAACTAAGGATAAATATAAATGCTCATAATTCTAAATTTTTCCACTTTATATATTTTAACTTTTTCAGATAGCAGCATTTCAAAATTCCATGAAAAAATTCATGTTAAAACCCTTTGAGAATGAACAAATTCTTAAGTCTAACATTCTTTCCTCTCAGTATTCTTGTGTTTGCAAGAATTTTACCCATTTATAGGCTTTGCTTTCTTACATGAAGAAAGCGCAACCTTTTCAAAACCTCTTCCAATCATTTCCCTTCAAAATAAAGAAATCACCACACGCATCCGGTCTGACATACCAGATTCCAATTTAATGTCATTCAGATGGAGATAACTGCTGAAGACAGAAGTGTTTAGAGCAAGAATACAAATTCAGCTTTCCTATACATACATCTGCTTCTGTCTATAAAACCTGGAACAAGTCATTAATTATATCCCTTGACTATTCAGAATTAAGTGCCACCTTTATTTGAAATAGGCTTAACTTTACTGAGAATAAACACTTTTGAAGTTAGAGACTAATTTAGAACTTGCCCCACCATCCTATTGATACATCCATTCATGCTGAGATCACAGCTGAAGAACTCTTATTCTTAGTCGAGCAGGGGTTGACTATGACATTGTTTATGACATTTGCTATGCTCAATGCTTCAGCTTTTGATGGGGTACTAAAGATTTTAACAGAAAAAAGCCCCATCACATTTAGCAAGGAATTTTATAGTAAAAATGCGTAACTCTTATTGGTGTGACCATTTGAAAATTATTTAAATATGTTCAACAACACCAAAAACTTTCACAGCTTCAATGCTTTCCTTGGAAGCTTATGCATTATACTTCGTAGATCAGTGACTTTGACCTCACTATCCTTTTAGGTTTCTGTAGAAAAGTACTGAATGCAGACTTTATGCCATCTCTAGTTTCTTTCCATTCAGTCAATGAAAAATGTGTATGAAGTAGTTCTTTCTGGTCTCACTGACACGGCTTCCTTATCTAACTATTAGTGGTAGCTAATTGTCTTAGTTTTGTTGGAAAGGAACATGGCTGGAAATTTGATAGATTGTGTAATAAATGGCATCTTGTTTCTCCCCTTCTCTGGGATCAGTTTACCTTACGATTCATAGTAAAGGGAAATACAAAAATTGCTAGAGATATTTGAACTCAAGTCTTTAGGTTCTACTTCCTGAAATTTGCTGCAGGTTAATGTGATGCAGTGTTGCCTGGTATTACAGTCCTTGTTTCCCTGACTCAGGCTATAAATAACCCGAGATTTCCTAGGGCATATGTTTGTGTGGAAGCGAGCAGACTATGAAGAACTCAGCTAGATTTAAAGTTTGTTTTATTACTTGTCATGTAAGACTTTCCAGACACCGACATTTCAAACGACCACAAACGTGCATTTTAAAGAAGAAGCTGGCACCATTTTTAAAAATCTTATGTCACATCCGCTCCTTTGTGGAGTCTAATAGTGGTAGAGTATGATTCAGCTTTCTTGTGGCAGTTTCACTGTATGTGTAGGATTATCTTTGACAAGTGATTGGTGTCTCAAAAAACCAATCTAATCCAGAGATCATTGTAGTGAATGAGAGTTTTTAATTTTTTAATTTAGTGAATGAACTTTTCTATTTTGTTCCAGGTTTACAACACAAAAATAAGTCAACTTTGATCATAAACATATCAATATTCCTTGCAAAAGAAACAAGTGATCTCATAAATTCTAACATCTTGTCTAGGCCCATGCTTAGATTTCACAACATATCTGTTTAGACATTGTACTTCCAAATAATGTCTGAAATTACTAAATTTGAACCAGGATTTTGGAAGAAAACTATGTCAAAAATAAATGTAGAGAAAAGTTTGAAAATATACACAGTTTTTCGAAATGTCCTATGGTTCACATTTGTTAAATATCCTCCATCAGCATCTTGTGTCTAAAACAGCTTCATGTAAGTGATCACATTGGAAAGTCTTTTTGATTTTTAACACTCTGCAAGGCATTAAGCTTTTTTTTTCTTTAGGAAAATGACAAAGTTGTGTTACTAAGATACATTCAAACATTTCAAGGAGCGGTGCTGAGACTTGCAATGCCAGCTCAGTCAAACCTCTGATATTTGCTGTTATCTCCATGCATGTTTACAGCAGCTGACATATGAAAAGCCTGGGAATAATTTGAGTTTGCAGGCTATGAAACCAGCCCATTTTGGATCTGAATCTGGCTGTCTAATCACCTCGTTGAGTTAATCTGACACAAAATGAAAGCACAAAAATGAAAGCAACTTTTGGCAAGCCTGAAAAGATGGGCACACATCTGCAAGGCGAGTGATTAGCTTAGTGATGTCCTTTCAAAAATCACCTAGGAACCCCTTCCCCCACCCATATGGAAAGTAGACCTTTTTGTTCTTCAAATGTTTATTTATAGGATTATAATAGGGAAATGGAGGAGAGAGGGCTTGGGACTTTGATGATAGTGAAAGTCTGTACACCCCAAAGGTGGTAAAGCAGATAAGCATTATAGGATTAAATGGGCATGACAAATTTGTGTTTCAATTGGGGACACCATTTCAGGCAGTGATTTTCCTTTGGCTGCCAAAGAAGATTTAACTAATATATTCTGCAAAGGAAAAAATCAGCAAAGGTGGGAGGTTTTTCTCTGACAAATGATTGATAGCCTTTGGAAAACAAAGGAAGGAATCTTATGCTAGGGGGTGGTACTGTTCCTCTGTGAATAGCTGGTGGTCTTATGTCTCACACTGTTGTTTACTTTTACACAGTGCCTCTCAGGCCAGGGTGTGCAGAACACTGCATATCAAAGAAATGGACGTGTATTTGGGGGGTTGGATGCAGATTCTGTACAAAATTCCTTGCTAGAAGTAAAATGTGCTTTCTTCTCAGAGTGTCTTGCTCAGAGTTTGAAAAAAGCAGAGAAGTCAGAAGAGGAGGAAGGGCAGGTAGAAATGCATAGAATTGCAAATGTAGGTTATAAAGAAGACCATAAAGTTAAAAAAATGAGGGCTGAAAAGATCATACTGGTAACCTTAATTATTCTCAAAGATTAGTCTTTCATTTCGTGGTGCCTATGAATTGCCTCAGGTATGGAAAATGTTTTGCCCTCAGTAAGAAACAATGTCCTACTCCTGAATGTGTATCAAACATCAGCCTTGATGAGACTTTGGGTCCATGACACACCTACTGCTGCTGAGCCAGAGCAGAGTTTGCAAGCAAACTTTTCTGTGTTTGATACGGTGAACTGTCACACATCAGCTTTTGGAAAAACAGGACATACTGGAAATACCTGTTCTCTCTGTCCTCCATTTCCAGTGCCTGCTAAAAAGAATGCACATATTATGGGCTGCAGCAGTTTTAAATTAATTCAACAGGCAGTATACACTGAGTGGGGACTTACCCTGTCTCTCTTGCTGCTGAGTTGAGCTTGGATGATTGTCCTTCAGTATAACAGGCAGAAACAGTAGGAAGAAGCAAAACAGCAGAGAAGATGTTCTGTGCACCCTGAGGATGCCTGCCCAGCACTCTTGGAAATGTGGGCAGAAAACTTCCCATTTTTGCTCTCCCAAGCTCTGGTTCTACAACAGAGAAAACCTTTTGTTACCCCTTAAACAAATACATTGTTAGCCACGAAAAGAAGAAAAGGGGAAACAGAACTTGGGAAAAAATGCTTAAACAAAACAAAACCAATCAAAACAAAAAACAAAAAAAACCCAACAACAAAACAAAAAAAAATCCAAACAAACATACAAAACAAACAAAAAAATTACTGAGTTCATTTTAGTCTGACTTGTGGCAAGTCTGTGTGATGTGCTGTAATTATTTCTATTTTTTTACCCTTCATGTATCTGTAACTTGGTGTAGTTCTGTGCTTATTATAAAGTGCTAAAAACCTCTGTTCTCAGCTCCTTTAGCCAAAACAATCCCTCTGAATAGAAAATCCAAGGACACATTTGTTACCCTAGGGCCTGAAAATGTGTAAACATCAGTGAGTTGGGGGGAGCGGGCCTGGGGTGGTTGATATCATCACCTGAGGGTGTGATTGGAGAATTAGGGGACTATATGCTAATACAACAGAACTTAGAAAAGGTAAAGGGCTCGGGATCCATTGTCCATTTTAAGGTATAGTCCCACGAGGGGGCTTTGCTTGCCTAAATGTACCTTGAAGGCCTTGAATAAATTTGTCTGCTTTTTATACTCCTAATTTGTCTTGGCCTCTGTTTCAGGTAGCCTGCTTTTAGGCATCAGTGAAATTCGAAGTTAATTAAAAATGAGAGTAGTAAGCAGGCTTTTCTGTCTTACTCATAAATAAACCTCATTATATTTTGTTCCATGTTGAACAAAACATTTTGTGTTAGTATTAAATTCAAAAATTATTTTCTAGACTTTCTGTTAATGGAGGTAGCTGGAAAGGAAATAAGTTCAGCAGGGTTTTATTTGGCTGGTCACCAATCATATTAAGAATCAGATACACTTTTATTTGCACAAATTTAGTTATTAGAGCACATTACCTCACCACACTATTACCATTGTAAACCTTCCTCATTCTCTGGTTTATGTGGAGCACTATAATTTTGCTTACAAAGACATACTACGGCTCCAGAGTCACTTGCAGATAGAACCCCAGTACACTGGATATGGTACAGCTGAAACCATGATCAGTATAAGAAAATAACAATGTACCCATTGTTACACTAGTTACAGCACAAAACCCTACCTAAAACATTGAATAGAAAAGAATATAGCTCCCCGAACACACTAGAAAATAGAAAGCACTAGAAATAATTAGACAGGGGTATTTCAGGAGAGGCATGCTATATTTTTAATTGGCTCTTCATTCAGATATTTTTCTGCTTGCTTTTCCTTGTTCACTGCACTGGGTGTCTTGCTCTTTCTGTCTCCTGTTTCATTTCACTCGTTTTTACTGGGTGAAATGGGGTGGGGAAAGAAAGGAGGATAAAATAAGCGGTTTTACTTTCCATGAGCATTGCTTCAGGTCTTGGCAGGGGGTCTTACTAGCTTTCTGCAGAATTTTTAAGCTTCTCTTAACATTATCCTTTAAAGAGGAAATGTGTGAAAAACTATTACAGACAACAAGGGAGAAAAAAAATCATAAGAGTATTCATAATTTATAAATGTTTTGTATGCAGCCTTCCTGAGGAGATATAATAGTGGTTGTTTGCAATTTCTTTGTTTTTGAGGAACAGACTGAAATACCTGGACTGAGAGCTCTAAAACATGGTCAACATCTTCTGAAATTTACATGCTTATGTGTCAATCAAGATTACTAACATTTCTGAGAATTTTATCATTAACTCAGAGTTTGCTGGACTAAATATCAGGCAGTGCTTTGAACATATAATTGAAAGAGAAATGGAGACAACAAATGGTAAGATAAGTTTATAACAAAAGGTAAACTAGTTACATCTAGGACCCTGAGAAAACTTGAATTCCATCTTATGGTTTTAAAGATAGAAAAGCATGCACTCTACTTTCTCTGCTTTTAATGGAAAGATTGATATTCTATTTTGTGGTGAGTGATGATATGAATAAATATAAGTATTTAAAATTCTATGTATTTGTTTCTTAGAAAAACTGTTATCTTGGCCAATTTTATCAATACTTTACAAAATTATCCATGAGCAGCTTCATAGACTTCGAGCAAGGTAATTTGCTTTTTCATCAAAACTAGTGTTTCTTGTTTTGCAAGAAACAGGGTTTATTAGAGGCCAGGCCAATTACTGCTTTTGGAAAAACAGTCTGCAAATCATAGGCCCTATTCCACATTTAGTAGGAATCTTCCTTGGAGACCCAGTAAGCTAAGTTGACATGGATAGCTCCATGTCAAAATTCAGTATATAACTGGCTATAGTGTGCTTTCAGTTCTCAACCTGAGACAGCACTAAGAAGCTGTGTGCAGCTTTGCATGTGAAGAGGATAAATAAATTAGTGCACTAAGGCATACCTGTCAGCTCTTGAAAGCTCTACTGTAAACAGAAGCACTTGTCGAGGAAAAATACATTTTAAAATGCTCTTAGAAGTTGCTGGACTGGAAAGACTTTGCAGAGCAAGAGAATGGGAAGCCTTGGAGAGGTGTAACACAAACAGGTGTCACTTTCATATATCTTCAAACTCACACTTCAGTAACCTTGTTTTTCTGATAAGATTGTGACCCTAATGCAAATAAAAAGCTAGGCTCAGAGTCATATCGTTGACTAATGTCTTATACAGCAGTGAATTTTACTTTCTTCAATGATAAAAAAAATTGAATATCTTTGAAACAAGTGCACAGTCAATCTACCAATTTATTCTTTTGACTGACTCTGAAGCTAAACCTGACAACATATATCAACTTATTGCCAGGAAAAGGGAGTGTTAAAAAAGTAATCATGTTAGGAAGAAATACACAATAGGAAAACAAAACTGCAGCAAGAGACACCCACTGTTATTAACCCACAAAAAAACCTCAAGGTTAAAGTGACTTCTGCAGCTATAGACAGTCAAGGGATTTCCACAAATCAGCTGTGGCCAGTAGAGAGTTGTCAATCTCTCTGTCAAAAATCCTCTCATATTCAGTGTAGAATGACTTTGCTTTCATGTCAAAGCTATAATGATTTGACCTGCACAAAGGAAGCATGAGTATTTGTATACAGGACCTTCTTCTGTGTTGATACACAGATTTCATCAGCAGCATTTGATTCAGGGCAAAGGATTCTTGTGAGGTCTCTGTCTTCTGGAAAGTCTCTTCACTGGATGTCTCCAGAAGTAAAACTACACTTGCTCCTGGATACTGGAGCAAAATGTAGTAGTGAAAGGATGGAGCCTAGAGAAATAAGCATAGTCTTAGGGTTTTAATGGACTGAGAACCTGTCATTTATGTGTAATTTTTTTTGCAGAGCCTAGCAGTTGTTATTTCAGCTTACAACCTTATACCAGATATATCAGGAACAAATGAAAAATGGTAGTGTATACCTTAGGGCAATATTTACGGTATGTTGGAGAATGCAGATTTGTCTTGGACACCCTCCACTTCTCTGGCACACAGTCAAAACACCAAAGATTTCCATCCACCAAGGTATGAGGAGGGAAAAAAGTGACTTCAGATTTACTTTGTAGTCAATTTATTAAATGTCTCTTCTTATAAGGACTATATAAACAAGGCTGGAAACAGGGCATTCATACTGTGAGAGAAAAGACTTCCTCATACCTGCAGAAATGGAGTGACATTTATTGTTGTTTTGATGCCTTTATTCTCTTCCCAGGCCTCCACTAGATGAACTTTTAAGTGTGTTAGGGCACTTAAATTTACACTTGCTATCATGACTGCCTCAGGGCTGAATCCTTCTTCTGATATACCTTCTCCTTCTTTTACCTTGAGAAGGTGCCAAATTCAACTAGTAAGCATGTGACACGGGTTTGAAATTCATAGACCAAGTGACAAAATATTTTAATTTTAATATTACTTTGGGTCCTACAAGCATGAGTTTCTAAGGGAAACTGATATTGTAACAGCAAACACCTTTCTTTTCCTTCATACACCTTCATTCTCCACTAGAATGAAGGCATGGAATATAGATGAAGATTTGTGCTGTTGATTTTAACATACCTTTTTGTGTAGAATATGATGTAACAACCTTTTGAAAAAACCTTTAAATGTGTAATGCTAAAAATACATTTTGAAGAGAGCAGAATGTACTGTTTGAGATTTTCTTCTTGCTGTATATCTGATTTGTATTGAAGTCAACATGAGACAATGTTTGCAGATGCCAGACCAGTGAACATCATTGTATGAAAGTCTAAGACTATGTAATGCCAGTTAATAAGATGGGAACATTGCATTGTGTTAGACTTTCTCCCAGGGAAAGTCACATCCCATCTCATTAATGTCTAAAAGAATGTTGCACAGCCATGAGCTGCACACTCTCTTCTATGCCCAGGCCACACTCCACATCCCATAAACACATTCCATCTCACCAATCTGCTTGCACAATGTGTGCTATTTAGCACTAAATCAGCCACAATGGCAAGGAAACAGAAGTATATGTAATTTGCTGAGTGCAGGCTCCAAATAAAAGGGTCAGCCAGATAACACAAGAACTGGAGAATGAAGACAATCTGCTCCAGAGGAAATCTGTCCCAGACAGCAGGAAAACTTTACCTACCATATTTTTTTAGATTCTCTGTACATTATTAAATCTTATTTATTATACTTGGGTCTAGTACATACATTTTTTTTCTTTCCATCAGGACTATCTCATAGGAGACATTGCAGTCTGGATAGTGTTCCTTGATAACGCAAAGTGTTTAGTATTACTTGCTATGTATGTTGCAGAGAGTAAATATCATTAAAAGTGCAAAATGTGGTGTTTACAAAGCTAACATCTGTATCCAGGCTTATGGTAAAAGCCACAGAGACCTCTTTTTCCTCACAAAGTATCTAAATACATGTACACAGAATATAGCAAGATCATCCAAATTTTCTTTTCAGAGGAAACTTGATTTTCAGGTTGAACCTCTGGATCAATAGATCTCCTCATGGTTTTGACTTGATGTGGCAGGAGCATGCCCTGGCCCTCTGCTTGTTATGTCACCCAGATGAGGCATGTGGTGGAAAAATACTGACATTTGTCCTGTGGGCCTGGATCTGAGCAGCACTAAGGAGGAGGCAGGGAAGCGGATGGTGTAGCTCATACGAGGATCCAGAAATCTTGACACAGCACTACATATGGATGTGTGATATTGGACTGGGAACTGCATTTTTTGTCATGCCCCCATCTCAACATTCTTTCCTCTTTCCTATTTAATTCTGGTCTGAGGTCCATTTATTCAAAGTTTTCTGGCTCTGTACACACAGGAGAGTAATGGGCTGAAGGTTTTCAACCCTGATGCATTATCTATAGCACAATGAAGCTTGGAGTTGTCAGCATGGAAATATTGTGAATACATGCTTGCAATTACCATTTCTAGGTTAAAACTATAATGCAGATTCCTTGGGAATCAGTTTTTACCTATATATAGAGAGAAATTTTTTACCACTGTTTCAGAATGGAGGTAGTTCTGGAACTACTCTGTTTTCAGGGAGATGTGTCCTCACCTCAGTGCAGAATACAGTTATACTCAATCAGCCTTTATTCAAATTTCTCTGTGGAAAAACTTCTCATCAGAGTCTTAAGGTATATAGCAAGTGACCTGGTGGGAGACAGGACACTGAGTGTGCAGGACTCAGCTCAGAGAGAAAAAGTTTGGCAAGTCTCATATCCACTGCTTCATGAAGAATATGAACATCTGCTTAATTTATTGCAATTTAAGTTTAAGGTTTTAATTTTTTTTAATATTAAAAAAGAAAAATCACCTTTGACAACATTGAAAAAGAAAGATTCCCTTTGAGTGACTCATCTTCTGCAAGAGGAAACTCCTTCTCAGGGGAAATCTTGAACATAGACTTTGTTTGGAGAAAATTTATATCTCATAGTTGCACAATTCTCAAAATAAAACCTTTTAACAGTCAGTCTGACAGGCCTTTAACCACAGCACAGTGGTGCTGCTAAATGCAACACACATTGCTGCTTTCCTGTGACAGTAAAACTGATGTTTTAAATGAGTCTTACAACAGGATTTCTCTGCTAATTGCAGAAATAGATAACATGTGCCTTGAGCAGCCATTATTCACTTGACAGTAATTTTTCTTAAACTGTAAGTGGCATTCTGCTTCAATAGTGCTTGAGCACCTGATATTCCCAAAAGAAATGTTAAAACTCTTCCATTAAGGAAATCACTGACTTGTGGATTCTGGCGTTTAGAACTGAAATTACCTGAGGTGGTGTGTGCTTGACTTCTTTTAATCAGAGGGTTCCATATGCAAAGGCAAATACTTTCAGAGGCCTTTTTTTCTCCTTTCAGGGTATTTCCTATCCTATTAGCATACTGTATTATTTAGCCTGGAAAAAGTATTTAAGATATAAGAAGTATAAATATCTATGTTAATTTTTTAAAAAGGTGATTTTTTTTCAAAGATAGAAAGATGATTCCTTGATGGGAAATTAATGTAAATCTACGCTGCAGATGGGATGATTTGATCCTGTTGGATCCCAGGAGTGGCAAGATTTGCTATCTAGGCTGCCAAAGGCTCCCTCAGAGGTAGAAGAACTCTGTGTGGTGTGGGGTGCTGCCTCAGCTCTCAAGGAGCAGATCAGATTTTCTGCCTTTGATTTTCAGGCCCGTGAATTTCTACTGCCCAAATGTGATCTGAAAGACCCAAGTGTCACGGATCAATTTTTTATCTCCATCCTTTTGACTAGTTTTCCTTCATTGCTTGTGTGACCTGAGCTATTATATCATATAAGACTGTGAAATTTGGGTTCACTTGCTTCCTCAGCTCGAAAGAGCTTGTTTTTAAGCAAGCAGATAGAACATAAAAAGCTTTAATGTGCATTAAAATCCAGTTAACAGAGAGTCCTTTTAAATTTTTTCTCCTCATTTAAAGAGATGAAGACTCAATTTGAGAAAGACATAGACCAGAGTATAAACTGCCAATGATTCTGTGAATTACTGTACTGCTTTTCTATCAAGAGTACGAGATGCATGTTATAAAATGAATTTAAAATTAATCATAAATGACAGTTTGGTAGATTATGAATAGAAAACTTGCATAAGAAAGTGCTACAGGGGAATTAAAAGTTACATAAAATAAAAGGAATCTAAGTCAGGAATCACTGTCTCTTCATACAAAAATGCTTTATTGGTTGATCTCCTAAGCAATTTAACATACACATTTATATTAAAACTCGAATCATTGCTTAAGATGTAATAGGGAAGAAATGTTATGTATGATAATGAATATAATTTACGTGAGGAATGATTAAATTATCTTCACTACAGCTGTAGAGAGACTGAAGGAGTTTAGAGTTTAGAGACATGAATAGCAAAATGCTGTATTTCAGGGCTTTTGAATGTTATTAATGGGAGATGTAGCCACAGGATTACGTGTGGCAACATCCTTATTTGAAATCAAGATTAAATAAATTATGATTACTTAAAATAACAATAGGTGATTAAAAGTAGATTAAAATTTTTTTGCTACATCACTTCAAATAACAGCTTCATGTTGGAATGGCTCTAGCAGTGTCAGTTAGTTTTTAACATTAGAGGCTTGAAAAATGAACATGGCATGAAATCTCTGAAATAGACTTTGTCTTAAAGTAGTATTATCATGAAATAAAACTAGCTGTTAAAGTGAACAACCACATGGAAACCAGGGGAAAAGACTGCCATGCTATGCTGTAAAACATAAACTTTCAGCTAATTGAAAACAAATTTCAAATATGCATCTCAGAAATCTCCACACAAGTAAGAAATTATGGGAAAATGTGTTTTAAAGCATGACTTGGCAGATAGGTGTCTTGATGAGTCCTGTATCTCTTTGACCTACATTTTACCGTGGCAATCAAACCTGAAGCCCCCTGTGTAAAGTGCCATACAGCATGAGTAGAATGATGGTCCTTGTCCTAGAAAGCTCATAACTAGAGCATAAAAGAGATGCTCCAGGTTAACCACTGAAGTGTATTATGCTAGACTGAGAAAAAGATTAGGGTTGATTTAGTGTGAAGCTTTACCATGCTGGACACCACAATGTCTGCTGGAATCAAAACCCGTTAAAGCCAAGAGTGACTAATATGGGAAAGGTTAAAACCAAGAAATAGGTCTCTTTGGCAAAACATCAAGGAAATCTTTTAAAATAGCATAGCATCTGCTGAATGGAAATAAATATCTTTGAATTCATACCCTTCTGGAAGACACACCCTTTTCTCTGTGGAACAGAGGAAACCTCTGCTTGAATTTGCAGAGAAAATCCCTTCCTGGACTGTTCCTTGTCCCCGCAAGGCATAAGAGGGGCTAACAAAGAAAAGCAGATAAGTATGGAATACACATCCTTTACTAAATATTCTGTGGAAAGGTCTGAGAGAAATGTAAATGCCGCATTTGGATCTTTTTTATTTAGAGAGGATGGTTATTAATTTACCTAGAACTTAAACCCACATTTTCTGACAATGATTGGGACTCTGAAATTTTTGGAGTTGGAAATGTTTTTTGTTAAAGAGTCCATGTCTTCAGAAAAGAGAGTTCCTGTAAGCCCTCGAAACTTGGCAGTATCTCAGTATTTCTTCAGTTAGCTTCTGACATGAAAGGTAAGTGTACTGTGATAAGTAATCTCTATGAGGCCAGGGTAATATTGTGCCAATAATGTACTGGTGAGATTTGCTGATACGAAATCTCTGAAGGATATTGTGTCCATCACATCTCTTTGACTCTGGGGTTGCGTGGAAGTGAAGGCAGTCTGGGATGCTGGATGGAGAAAATCTCTAATTTATCACATGATGAGTGAATGCTGTTATCAATTCTGAAACACTTGGTATAGGCATTTATAATCTGGTTATCTTTTTCAGGCCTCTTCAGTTTTCCTGAGACTTCTTAGGTGTTTTGAGGGGAGCAGGCAAAGCATCATATAATTTACATAGTTCTGTGAAACTATTAAAAAAAATAACCACAAAATTAGGACTCTATCATTCCTAACCCTCCAGGATTACAACCAAAAATAGATTTGCAACTTTAACAGCTGTAGACACCCACAAGCAAGGTCTAAAAGGAGAAACTGTACAGCAGCACACAGTGAAAACTGCAAAAAGGAATGAAGAGTACTCATGGGTGATTCTCTGTTAAAGGTCACTGAGGCACTCACATCTGCTGGGCTGACAGGGAGTCACAGGAGGTGTTCTGCCCTCTGGGAGCTTGGAGCCTGCTACCCTTTGCTACTTTTTCCCAAATAACACTGTAAAATGGAATTTGGGCAGACCAAGGAAAGCTTCAGAGCCCAGGGAGTGCAGGTGAGGAGTATTGGTGCCCAAGTTATAGTTTCTTCCATTTTATAAGTTACAGCAGAGGGTGCAGCCAGAAATAGACATATAGTTCAAATCAGCTTCTGGCTTTGTGGGTGGCACTCGTTTGAGGGTTTTGGCTTTTATGACAATGGGGCATTCTTCCATGATTATAGATTGTCAGGGAGGGATGGCAGCTGCCTTGTCTAGAATAGGGAATCTTTGTCAACACACTGACCCACTTGGCGAGACAAGCTTTTAACTGAATGACTACGTGTACAGGATCCAGAGTGGCAGCCCTCACAGCATTGTAACAAACTGGAGAATAGACCAGGCCAACCAGAGCTGCAAAATATGCTGCTTGGCTGCCTCCCAGGATGAGAATCAGAAGACCAACTACCTCAAGTGCATGTGTAGTGATACACTCAGGCTAGGGAAAAAACAGGAGCAGCTGGAGCATTAGACAGAGTCAGAGTTGTATTGTAGAAATTACTGAAATATTGTGGGACAGCTCACATGACTGGAGCATCATGATGGATGGCTATAAGCTGTTTTGTAAAGATAGGAAAGGAAGAATCTTTGAGATATTTTGGAGATAGGGGACAACCAGAAGACTGGAAGAAAGCTAAAGGCACCTGTATTTGCAGGAAGGGCTTAAAGGAAAATATGGAAATTATAAGTTCTTCAGTCTTACTTTGTTCCCTGGAAAAATTATGGGACAATTTCTCCTGGGATATGTCACAAATGAGATGAGGCACATTTCTGGGAAAGGTCAGCATGGATTCACCAATGGCAATCATTCTTGACAAACCTGACTTCCCTCTGCAACAAAGTAACCTTTTTGGTCAATGTGGGGAAAGTGGTGGACATTGTCCACATGGATTTCTCCAATTTCTCAGTTTCTCATAGGCAACCCCTAGAAAAATTAATATGTAACAGCCTAGACAAGTGGTCTGTGAGGTGGGTGGGGAACTGGCTGCCTAGTTGCATGCAGGGCACGGTGGTATGAAGCTCTTTAAAAATGACCAGTTTGTCGCAAAAATGTAGTGCCCCAGGGATATATATTGGACCCAAAGCTGTTTAGTATGTTCAATAACTGTTCTGGAATATGGGATCAAATGTGCAGTGGACTTTCTAATGTTGGACACTTTTAAGATTTGGTTGAACAAGGTGCTGGACCTCTAAACTGTGCTTCTGCTGAGAAAGGCTGACCAGATGATCCTTGATGTCCCCTTCCAACTTTGTATTCTATAATTCAGTGAAAACTTAGAAATAGTATAGCAATCTCACTGCTAAAACTTGTTAAGTCTGATGAGGTCCTAGACAGGCTAAGAAAGATAATACCTAATCCAAGTTATTTAAGAGCATTTATTTAAAAATTATTTAACAGAGATCTGACATTCATTCTGCACATCATTACAAGTGCTGTGTGTGACTCACCTCCTGTCTCTATGCTTTTGTTCTCCATCTGAGGGATTAGTCAGGGTAGATACACTGATACAGAAGTGCACAAATGTTGTGACAGTCTTACAACATGCTGTTTAATATAGAATAATGAAATGTTCAAAACAAATCTAAGACTTTACTGAAGCATGGGGGTGATTTTCAAAATGTGTTATTTGCCATACACACATTCCATGAAAAGTCAAAATCATGATTCAAACCATTTTCAGATCAAAAGCAAGTGTAAGGTTGAAAATTGTTAGAAAATAATTAAGTGGAACAAGAGGACTTGATTTTGCCAGCTCTCTCTTCAATGGTCTGCATAGTTCTGATCTCCTCATCTTAAAAACAAGTAGTAGAAAATCTAGCAGAAAGGGAGAAACTTCAGAAAGGGACAACAAGGAGGATCAAAGGTACCAAGCAACATCTGTACTGGGTCTGGCTGAGTAAACTAGTACTCTCCAACTGGGATTAGAAGAATTTTGGAAGGCAGGCCCACAACTCATCATGTTATGTAGAAAGCAAATTGATTTTTTCACCACCTCCAGAACATGGTGGTACAAGCCTAGTTCAGAATACCCAAAGGTGTCTCCTAATCAGACTGATAGCAAGCTGCAGTCCCTGTCAAGTTTGTTGTATTGTAAAGTTCACATGAAGGGATGAAATGGCAGGCTGGACAAGTTCTTGGAAGAAAAATTTATTTAAAGACTTGGGAAAAACATATGGTTACAAAATATATTCACTAGTGCTAAATATTGTAAAGTATGAAGCAAGTTGTGTTAAGAAGAGGAACCCCACGGTTTGCCCCTTCTCATTCTTTTTAAGCCGTTTGTTCACAGATGCAGCTGCAGGCAGGACACAGTAATATGAACCTCTGGACTGATACAGGACAGCTGTTGTGCTATAAAACTACAGCTCAGATTAATACAGATTAAATAACAATTGCATCATATGGCTGAAGAGAGGGGACACAATTTTAGATAGCTGAAATTAAGTTTGAAAAATTCAGTACCTCTCTTGAGTACAGTTGGGTCCATCTCATGGTTTTATTTCAATAAGCCAGCAAAACAAATTCTAACAACAATCATCAAACTCTTCCATAGGGCCACAGGCCAAACAGCAATATTAAGAAAATTTGTATATGATGTCAGAAAGGTGCACAAATTATTGTGACAGAACTTTTAAATTTTCCATTATTTAAGGGATAAGCAGGTGAAAAATTATAGGGTTTAGCATGTTGTTAAAATCTTTCTTCCCAATGATAACAATGCAGCAACCTGAATAATTGATTAGATGCCCATAAAGTGTTTGAGTCCTTAATTTGGAATGACAAAGGGAACACTCATCAAAATACTCTACCTCAGTGGAATCTGAGAATACACATAATTATTTCATTCAGCTCTGAAATGACATTTACTATAATTAAGAAAACAGTGATATTTTTATTCTTCTTTTCTAATTTTTTTTGTTAATGAATTAATCCCTTTTAATCAATATTTTAAAGAAAGAGAAATTCTGTAACCTCATTAAGAGCTGTAGTATTGACATACATATATTACATTTCCAGCTACTCTTCTGACTTTTTAGCATAACATTCTGATAGTCTCCCTTTTTGGAAACTGTTGACTTAGGTTAAAATGGTTTTGGTTGGTGTGTGTGTTCAATGGATGGCATAAACATGAAAAATCTTCTTATGCCTTA
Source organism: Pardalotus punctatus (assembly GCA_013400915.1). NCBI lineage: Eukaryota > Metazoa > Chordata > Aves > Passeriformes > Pardalotidae > Pardalotus > Pardalotus punctatus. The sequence continues at coordinate 226,275 of VZTX01030094.1, read as the reverse complement.
TTCCTTATGCCTCAATGTGTTGTCATTTTTTTGCTCCCTCAATTAAAACAAAAATCACTTGAACTTTAAATCCCATCAGATGTCCTGTTTGTAAAAACATGGGCTGACATTAATTTTGATTAAATATGACTTCTGAATACTCATCCTTCCATCATTTTTAGCAAGGCAGCTTCCACCTGCACCTTTTCTGAAAGGCATCAGCATGTACATATTAAAGTTTGACATTTCTTTAGTTTCCCTCTGCACAGGGAGCCACTTTCCAAGAGGAGGTTAGGAATCTGTTTATGCACAGGGTTGAATTAATACCTTTGATTTATCCTCTTGGCCCCTAAAGTGAAAGAACATTAATTTTTAATTGAGGGAAACAGAGAATCGACCATGGCAAGGATAGTTTTGAACTTTTGAGGGACAAAAAATGAACAAATGAATCTGTGTTATTCTGTTTTCAGATCTGCACATATTCCATTTTGAATTAATAAAAGTCAAATTAGACAAATATTTACAATTCATTCTGTCTTAACTCTAAAATGGTGAAATTTCCCCTTTCTAATACTTCTTTAGCATTTCAGTTAAAATATATTGATTTATACCAGTAGAAAAACACTGAATTTTTTTCCATGCCAGACTTGGATTTTTCCCCCCTTATCACACAGACAGCAGACTACATCCAAAACCCAACAATGAATTCTGCATTAAGATACACTGAACACCCCACATGTAGCTCTCTGCTATGTCATATGAAGAAGAACATAATTGCTAGAAAAGCCCTGAACTTCTGGAAAGGGAAATGTGGACGTTTTTCTGTGTGCTGTTTCTGCATGCGGTAGACCTCCCTGCACTGCCTCAGGTGCATGTGTCTGAAGTGTGACTGGAATATGGAAGACTATTTTAGAAAGCAAATAAGACCTCATTTCTCATACGTTAAAAACCAGTCCCAGCTAAATTGGTATGAATTACAACAGAACAACTGGAGAAGGTTCTTGAAAGAAAATGAAAATTGGGAGTGTAACAAGGATATCACTCTGCCTTTTATATGAAAAGCCATATATCCGCTCCTTCTAGAATGCTTCTTTTGATTTCTTGCCCCATGAAATTTAATTAATTTCAATGATTTTTGCAATACTAAGATCTTATAACTGGATTTGTATTTTGTACTCTGTAAACATTAGCTAAAACTCTAATTTCTCATTTCAGATTATTTTAAAATATAAATGTGACTCTCATGCATGACATAAGAACCACCCCAAACTTTGATTAATTTTCATTTAAATGTACTTTACAATAAATCCATTTTGATGTTATAAATCATCAGTGGCAACTTATTTGAAATAATGTAAGATAAAAACATTGAGGTTATTGCAGAAAGTGGAAAAACAGTCAAAGCATTTCATTCCATTAAGATTGAAAAAATTAATTTCATTGAATTATCTTGGTTTTTGGGATTTTTTTTGTCCCTTCTGTAGCATAATTAATTTGAATAAAGGCTGTAGAAAATTCTACTTCTGATAGAAAGGTATAATCTGATGGGAAAATACCTAATTTTTTTCTTAAATATACATTTTAAGTAAATATAAACATATTAAACATAATATGCAATAAAAATACGTGATCTTAAACTAATCTAATATAGCTAAAATAGACATCCTCTGGGGAGTTCACACTACATAAGGTATTGGATACAGACAAATACTCAAAATTTCTACTGCAGAGATCTAGACCAAAAACTCCTCTGTGTTTGGGATCTTACTTCCCTTTCTTTGTTGTGTAAGTTATTCCTCATTACATGACAGGTGAGAAACGTAGTTTACCTCCCAATACCTACAGGGAGAAGACATAATTTAGTTGGACTATGATACAGAATTCAGACTTATCAATATATTCTTTTGTTATTAAAATAATGGTGTTTGATCATATATTTTGTTCAGACTCTCATAAAGGAATTTATTTGTAAGAAAACACATACACATAGAATCTTATCCTATTTTTGTCATCAATGTAGTGTATTTAAGATTGATAATAAAAGCTTAGCTGACCCACAAGCACAACTTGCATACTGCAATAATAAATTAAATTATAGTCCCTCATAAATTTTGTTTAGTTATAATTATATAATTTTCTCTGGATTAATTTTTCTCACCTAATTGAGCTGAGATGTCCCATTGTTTTCCACTCAGATGTTATTTGTACTAATGGAAATACAGTTTGATTTAACACTAAAACAGAAACACCAGCAATTAAAATGAAGCAATTTCAGAACAATTAGTACCAAATCATGTAACCCAAAACCAAAGAAATTATATGATTACACATACTGAGTCAAAGCAGTCAACAAGAAGGCTCATCTTATGCTTAGACTAAAATCGTTATTACATGCTGATGAACAATTTATCATACTAGCAGATGAAGGACTTTTATACAATGCTGGCATTTGAGTACATTAAGATTGCAAGATTTCTTATGTAAGAGTTAGAAGCGTGTTTCTGCTAAGCAACTGTCCTCCAAACACCTGTTATCTAACGAGGCATATAACATCAAGTTATAATTTATATTCTTAAAGGATGAAGGGATTCTTCAATTAGCAAGTTATCAAAATGCAAAGTATTAGCTTCATAAGCAATTTGCGTTGCAATGAGCAGATGTAACACAGATGAGGGCTTTCTGCAAAACACTTTAGGAATGATCAGCGTAATGGTTTTTAAGTCCTTTTGTAACATTGTTGGGAAAAAATTATCATATTTCTCTTCCATCTATTTATCATTATCATTCTCTGTAGTGAATTTCATTTAAATCTCAGTGAACTGGGTCTTGTTTTCAGATCTGATTTATGATTGCACTCAACCAAACCAATCAGTACCTCACAGGTCAATGTGTATCAGGATTTGCACTAAAAGATCAGGAGAGCTGCCTCTGCTACCAAACAAAAAATTAATCTGCAGAGACTCCCCATTAACATTTCCAGTTAGGGAAATTCTCCTTATTATTGTGCCGTGAGAACTCAGAACTGGTGTTGTGCCCTGAAAGTCACTCTGCAAGGACTCAGGAAATATGCTTAGACTGTCACTCCACTGCATCATCAGAAGGTGAAATTAGGGATGCAGCGCTGACACAAGCTTCAAATCCTCCTAGCTTTGCATGGGAAGAGGTGAAAAATGACAAATATCAAACGAGTTTTCTTGTTCTTTTGTTAAACTCCATTACAATAGTTTTGTGTAGATGGCAGATATTATTCTGAGAGATTTCAAGTGGGTTTCTCTGCCTGTCAATGTACATATAGGTACATGTAATCTTCTATTAAACTGAAAGAACTGTTCTTTTTTTTTTTTTTTTTTCAGATGTCTTAGTGTCCTGTTGGTTACCTTCCTTTCTGATAAGGGTCAGGTAACTGCCCTGTCCAGTGACAGCATGCCCAATAACAACAAAAAAAAGAAAGATTGCTGAGACTGCCAGCAGTACTGGCTTTAAAAAAAAAATTGTAGGTATCAAAACCTTTCAAACATTTCATAACAAGAAGCAGGAAAAGTATGTAATAACACAGTGAAACATTCTTCCAGGAACAACTCTCCAAACAAGGGGAAAGTCAGAGGAATGTATCTAGGACAGCTCTTGGGAAGACAAAATGGAAGAAAACCAGACTTAAACCAACAAAAATATCTTTCACTGGTGTCAGGAAACACAAACTTGCAAGTACAGAATGAAACTCAGTACTGGTCTGTTACTTCCAGGTGATACATAGTTAGCTTTCAAGCACACAAATGCTCATTTTTGTCAGTCTGGAAATCCTTTTGGAATGGAAAAATGTGTGGTTGTTTTTTGTAGTGTTGAATTTTCACTTATGCAATCCTGTTACTTTGCAAGCATGCCCTCAACGGCACTTAAGAAATCTCAGCTTTTTAATAATTTGGGAGCTCTGCAATGTTAACTTTTAGCTGGCATTTTTTGGTGATAATAAGAAAAATAAATAAACTTACTTACAGATTTAAATCAAACAAAAAACCAAAGGAGTTAGTAGCCTTTTATTGTCTCATTTTTCATGGACTAATTTCACCAATTAAAACAAACTTTATTACCTGGCTAGCACACAAACACATGCAAAATCTGTTTGACATTAGTAGCAGAGATAAAACTCTGGACTAGGACTAAATTCACACAGATGTTTTATGGATCCCACTGGCTACAGGTTCTATAGATAGACCATTTCTCAATAATGTTCACTTCACTTTCCTTTTTGTCAGTGAGACACAATGCTGCACTGTCAGAGAGGAATGTTCTGTTTCTGTAGAGACTCCAGCAGGGATGTGCCATGCTGGTGCTGTATGCATAGATCGCAGTCAATGAAAAGGTCAGGGGATGGATGAACCCTGAATTCATGCAAAGAATGCAGGTGCAATATTGTGAAATTTTCAGCATTAACTCAGATGCCCCTATGTGCACAGAATGCAATTTACTCAAAGAGATAGAACTGAAAATAGCACCAGGTCTCTACATTCTCACTGGAAAATTGCTTAATCTGTCTAATAATTAAGATTAATAGTTTAATAGTTTAAGTTTCATGAATGTTGAAATACTTGGGTAAAGAGAATTGCATAAATGCTAATTCTTCTTTTTCTAATGCTGAAACATCACAACTGGAGGGGAAAGTAAGTTAAAAAAATTCCTTTGAAGAACATTTCCTTCCCTCTTAAAGTCAAATCACCATAAAAATCATGTTTGTTATCTTTGACCAAAGCTCTTTGTAATTGAAGTTCCATATCACTTTCAGATAAGAGCTGAAGTAATGAAGTCTTGTCTATTTGAAGATTAAAATGTTTAAAACTGGGATATAGCTCCTGGTTTTCAGGTCTGCTTGAGTTCATGTGGGACACAAGGAACAGTAGAGAAAAAATACCAAGATGAATAGGGATGCTTGTTACATTATGTCAGAGAAATTTATTTCTCAAAAGTTTTCTCCTTCAAGGGCCTATTTAAAAGGTTGGAGTAGCTGGCAAATGACAGCCATTGATCCTCATTTCCAGATATGTGCAGTGGATGCTGCGTGGGGCACAGCCTGGAAGTGCTCAGTTTCTATGACAGGTGGGTAGTCTCATAGCAAAGTCTTTTGAAGACTTTGGTAACCCAGTAGCTTGTTACTGCACTTCCAAAAATCCATACAATAGAGGTAAGAATTCAGCCTATATTCACAATTTTGATACATTTACTGTGCCTGATATGTGGAGAGCTTTTTTTTGTGTAGGCTTAAAACACATTCTCTATATTATGAAAGTGGAAATGCCATTGCCTATTGATTATAATGTGATTTCTGTATAAAAAGAGAACAAGAACAAGCTGGAGAAAAGTAAACTACTGAGAAACAGAAACCTTTTTATTTTCACAGCGTGTAAGATGGCACGATTTTACATAAATTGCAAGTTATCTTTCTGGGACGACTTTCTCACTGCGTGTATATATTACAGAAAAATTAATAAAGATTTTTCAGCATACACTTGGCCCCTAAAATATTCACCTGCACTTGACTTGCAAACATATATTCATTTTCCTTTCTCAGAATTCAAAAAATGGGTATGTAGCTGCAATTCTGTTTGATAGAGTACAGGGGAGAAAATCTTTTAATGACAGAAGTACTGTCATGGGAATCCACCTGTTTCTCTATGATGTTCTCATTTGGTTCTCTCTTTTTCTATACTGGCTTGGAATAAATCACCTTGGAATTAAATTGGTAACTTAAAGTTAAGCATGCTAATGCATCTGTCATAATGACAAAGTATTTGTTTCCAAAGTCTGTATCTCTGAATGTTGCTAGAAATATTTTATGTCTCAAAAGAGTGGATTACATAGAGAAAAACATAGGCTACCTAAATTTGTTCTATGCTGTATGGTATGTTTATTCTTAAACCTTCCTAAAACAAGCTCTATATTTCAGATAATGATACCTACTTATCTGCCTTTCCAATGGACAATCAAGGTTCAATGCCATAAAGCATGCAAAACATGGAGAGCATTACTTACTTAATGTTATTATTTTAGCTACTCATAAAAGAAAAACCAAGATACCACGAAGTCCCTTTAAAAGTGAATAAATACTTCTTTTGTTTTGTACTCAACTCTAAATCTCTCAAAGAAAAAACCTTTAATCAAAGCTGCAGTGTTATCTTGAGTAAAACATTTGTGTGCTCAACATCTGTAATGGAGAATACTACATAAACTCAAAGTCAAGCACTCTCACCTTTTTGTATCATCCCTGTTCATAAAAAAATTAGGTCAAAATTATGCTAGTTTGAGCCCTGGATGCACAGGAAGAGATAGAACAGAGTCTGGTTTACACAAGATAAATATGTATGTGTATTCTGTGATTTCAGAATTTATTTTCATGGGCAAAGTATAATATAGTCTGTCTTTCTATGCTTGATGTTGAGGGCCAGTCTCCAGTCATAACTGTCTTAAAGAATTGAAAATAATTTTTTTTTTTTTTTTAAAGCGGCACCTGCACCACCGGCAAGGAGTATGTCTATCTAAGTAATACATCTGGCCTTGAAAAAGCCTGTTTCCATGCACATTGACAAAACAGCTGAAAGCATCAAAAATTGGATAATGGGGCAGATTAGCAAGTCTGCAAAAAAATGTTGTTACCAATAGGATCTAAATATTGTGTGTAGGATACTAAAGACTTCTTTCTTGAAGCCACAAATGTGTACGTTTCTGCACTTGGCAGTAGAAAAGAGGTAAAATGTTTTATGTGGAGCATGAAATCATCTTGAAATACAGAGGTTCTGGTAAAGATATTTCAGGGTTCATTTATTTGAAAGTGTCCATGTAAAACAAAGTAGGTATTTTCCTGAGGGTTACATTTGCAAGAAGCAAATTATACTGAGTCGGATGTGTCATCTTGAATATCCATGTATTCTACTATTTTGAAGAAATGGAGCCAAATTAATCTTGTTTTATCTTCTGTATTCTGCTTATGGGGTATTGATTTGCCTTTTCTTTGCCTAGGTATGTTGTTACTACAAGGCATCAAAATTAAGCTCTTTTTTGTGTGCGTTAGTTTGTTTATTTTGGTTTTATTGGGTATTTTTAACATGGATTTGAAGCAAGAAAGTAATAATTTACCTCATTCAGTATGTCTTGTTGCTTTGTTGTTTTTTTCTGTACCATGCTGAAATTGAAAATGTTGCATAACAGTTTAATTGAAGTATCTTGATTTTTTATTGTCACAGTGAATTACTCAAACTGAATGTGGGCATTTTAAGTAATTATACATTGCTATGTTCTTTATGTTACTGTTTTAATCTTGTTTAGTATTCATGATGACTAAAAGTAGAGTTTTCTGGCAGGCAGAAAGATACAAACTTAAATTGAATCTGTTATGACTAAAAGGAGTGACTGGATTACTAAAAAGTTAGCAATGCCTAAAAGGTTTTGTAGCTTCTTCGAACTCTTTATTCTTGTAACCACATGAAATTTTAAGTTACAATGCAATTTTGAAAGACGGTATGTTCTTGTTAATCATGAATATGCTCTGTGACAGCAAGCTCTCATTTGACTGACTGAAATTGCTGCCCTAGATCTCTGATAATTTTATGTATGAGAAAAAGTATGATTATGTGACCAAATAAAGTGATGACATGCACATAATTGATTGCCTAGGTCTCACTTCCAAGTTTTGAAATACAGACTGTCTTAGCTAAGTCCCAGAAGAATAAAATCAGAATTAATATAAAATTTAGATACAGCCACATCTGCCTCAGCAGAAACATAGGCATCTTTCCACCTGCAAATTGTCTCTGAGGTAGTGATCTCAGTGGTGGGTCCACACAACAGTGAAAACACACTAGGCCTTCTCTTTTTTTTTTAATTTAGCCCTGATTTTCTCTTTCAATAATTCTCCTAGGATTTGGAAGTGTAGGGGGCAAGGCAATGTCTGAAAAACAATGACATGTTTTAGTATGTAAAAAAACACATCCAAATTAAATTGCCTGATGCAAATTTCATCAAAGTCACTGGTGGTATTTTGCCATGACTTAGGGTGGAATTTAGAAGACTTCCCAGGACAGTGGTCATCACTGACAAAGAAAGGCAATGTAGATCCTTTATTTATGCCTAAGTGCTCAACTTTGTACTGCTGACCTAATTGAAATATACCCACCTTCCTCTCTGCTCCTAAATCACGATTAAATGCTTTGCTTTTGATATATAACTCCTAACATCTTTACCAGACCCCTCTTTCAGCTCAAGGGAACAGGGACACTCAGGTCACGAGGAACAGTCTGTCACTATCGGGCAGATGTAAAATATCTCTGAGGCAATTTTGACTCGATGCTAATGCTGACAGTCAGCTCTGAAGGCCTCATCACCTCAAAGATGGTGCAAGAGTAAGAGGGTGGTTAAGAAGAGAGGAAGTGGATAAATTATGGAAAAAGAAAAGAGAGTGGAAAGAGAGTGGAAAGAGAGAGATATACTCCACAAAGCAACAACGAGGTAAACCATTTTCCAAAGGAAGACTTTTAGGCAAGGATGATGGATTCAGCAGAAGAGGAACCTGGAAAAGAGGTGGGAAATCCATCTGTTTGTGTTTTATTTTACTGCTTCCTCCTTCTTTTCAGTCAAGGCTTAATACACTCGAGTCTAGAGCAAAACAGACACGGTGTTTTTTTCCTCAATTTATAATAATCCTGATAGACCATGGACTGCCCAAACCTCTGAGCCAAAGAACCATGATTGTTGGAGCAGTGACTTCCCATTTCTTTGGACACTGAACTTGCCAGAGACCAGCTGTATCAGGGGAATGTTTGTGAGCCCATGGGGTGGTCCCATGGGGTGGGATACACCCCAGAGGACTGAAGGAGCTGGGAAATCTTATGGAATTATCTCCATCAGCTGCTGAAGGTTGAGGAGTCTGGGACATTCCCTGCTGTCTGGAAGTTGGCCCACTCTTATTACAATTTACAAGAAGGGTGTGAGGAGAGACCCAGATACATACAGACCTGTGAGTCTGACCTCAATACCTGGAAAAATTATGCAGGAGAGGGGCAGGGACTGGGTGCCATCAAAAGTCATTTAAAGGAAAACACAACCATCAGGCATAGCCAATGTGTTCACAAAAGGAAAGTCTCTTGACAAATCCAATCTCTTCCAGGATAAGGTCACCCACCCAGTGAACTGAGAGATGCAGAGGATGTAGTTTTTCAGCATTTAATGATGCTTATGCTCTAGACTCTTTTTCAGGAGAGAAGACTCTGATCTATAAACAGTTTTTTCCCATTAGAATGATTCATTTCTGTTTTGTCATTGCCCTTCCCTTCTCTTTTTTTAAAATTTTATTTGTTCCTAATATAAGGAGGATGCAGATTCAGCAAGCTGCAAGGCAAGATTTAGCTTTGATCTTAGACTGTGTAAACAGGTTTGTAACCAAGCAAAGATAGCTCAGTATAGCTTAGATTTCAGATCACTTTACATCTCAATAATAATAATTTGATAATACTGCACTTCTGACCCTACAGGAACAAATTTCTTTTTACTAAGTGTCTTGAGTAATTGATCTTCACAGGCTACTTTCACCTGCTGTAAGTCCAATTGCTTCATGCTGAACATTTCCAAGGCTTTTTTCCCCCCTTTCCTCTGTAATCAAAATTACTGTGAACAGTAATGGAGAGCTAAGGTGTTACAAGTTGTCCTTAATGACCAACAGATCCATTCTCATATCTCCAAAAAAAGAAAATATTGCTGTACACTCCCAAGCTTGGTTATTCTGACATTTATCACACTTACAATACTTTGTGTGCATCTACTCTTAATAAAAGGTACTAAATTATTAAATTATTTTAAATTAAAAAATGTGGAGACAGGTCCTAGTCTAAAATCACTCAAGGCAAAGGAGGGAAGACTTATTTTGACATACTTTGGACATCCCTTTTGACATCCAGAGGAATATTGTGTTTCTGCTAAAGAGAACCAGGATGACAGGGTTTCACAGTTTTTGGGGCACATAGTTGTAAGGTCAGCAACAGGCTCAAGGTTTCTATTAAAGCACTGCTGAAGTAATCCTTTTACTATCACCCACCTTTACATGAATAGCTCCTGTTTCAGTTCTCTTTGATGCACACCATGGCCTTGCTCCAGTCCTTGCATAATACAAACCCAGTAGCTTCAGGGCCAACAAGTCCTGCTAAGAGACTGAGTATTTTGCCTCCACAATAGTGTTATGCTGACAGAGCCTGGTCACTCCAGGCCAGAGCTGGCTAACATCCATCTGAGAGCCTGAGCAGGGAAAATACATCTCTTCTTGTAACCTTGTGTGTAGATGTAACCTTATTAGCAATCTTCTGCTTCCCATATGTCTCTCTTAAAATAGAATGCTTTATGCTGCACATAAATTTTATTTAGAAGGTTATTCTATGAACATTTATTTTAGACTCTAATGACTTCAGGGAGGGGAATGTCATTTGCTATCAGTTTAAATAGTGCTTAGCAGAATGCTAAGCTTTGACCTGCTCTGCTCCTTACAGCTGCCATATATAGATAAATAAACATCTCCTGGTTTAATAAATGTCTGTAAATCAGCATTTTCAAGCACAAATAGATGTTAAAAAACCCCATAAATATGTTCTTTCTATGAAATTAACTGTACAGTCTCCTTTTGCCCCTTTAAACTTCCTTCTGGATTTAGGGAAAGGGCAATGCCTCTGTCACTGCTTCTGCCAAAAGGATTAACTCTTCTTTTGAACACATTACTTTCTTTTTCCTAGTTATAATTCATGGTGTAACAAGAATAACTCATTGAATTCCGTTTTAGAGAGGAAAGGGAAATTTTCTATTTCCTCAATGATATACCCTTGTATCACAAAACAGCATACTAACATCATTCTCTGACTGTGTTAATGATCTCTACATCTCAGTAGGACTAATTAAACAGAGAACAAGGGGGTAAGGGCAGTATTTGAAGAAAATTTTACTCTGGGTAGTGTTCCAGCATCTTGGAAGGATTTTAATTGTTTTTGTGCAGGTCCAGCTGTTTACCGTGCAGCCTGAGGGGAAGCCCTTATTTATGAGGAGAACTCTTCACCACTGATTGTAATCATGTGCAAAATGGTCTTTTCATCTCATGCTCATGAATACATCTTTGTTAAACTAAACAAGAGCTGCTGACTCAACATCTGCCCATAATGCATGCAACTCACCTTTTGATCTCAGCATCCATTTGGGTGGCTAAAATGAGTTTGTGCTTTGAGGGGACATTTCCAGTAATTATTAGGACTATTATTTATTTTTTTTTCTAAAACAGGAAGACATTTTTTAAACAAAAAATACATTCCTTTGATATCCTTGTAAGGCATACCACTTAATACATTCTTTCATAGAATTACACTTTCTGTAACTTATTAGAGGCTTTGTGTTATGACTGCTATATATGGAAGGCAATGAAGGGTGAGAAAACATCCAAAACTGTAGAGAAAGCAATAATTTATTATATCCTGTGGGACTCAACTGCTTGTTATAAATTTATTTTCCATGTAAATGGGCTTAAAAAAATATTAAACTTGATGCCGGTGCTGTAATTGTAATACACACAAACTTCAAACGAATTTCATTCTTCGGCTACCCTTTAATGCTAATGTCTAGAAAAATCAAATTTTGTTTTTTCACTCTTGTATTTGAAAATAAACTAAGCTTACTGCTGTTAAAGGATTTGGATTATTGGCATGTCTGACAAAGCATATTTTATACACATAGATTTAAAGAAGTGACCTCCATTTAACTAAAGGTTCAGTACTCAGTAGTCTGCTAATATATCTGACTACTTCAGGTGATTCATATCCCACAAAAATTAAGGAAGATATAGTGACCATTTATTCTAACATTATTGTTCAATCTGTCATCTGGAAAGTTTTAGAGGAGCTCTTTAGGAAGTAGCCTGATTTGACCTTGTTCTATGGTCACATCAGCTGTCAAACTCCTTCCTGTGATCCAGGAAAATCCATGTAAAATTGATGCTGGAGTCAATGATCGAAGGACAAAATGGAACCTGTGCAAGGCATTCACCTCATCTCCTAGGAGTGTTGGAAAGGCACTTGATACAAAACATTTTGTGTTGGATTTGTCCTCTTTGGTATCCTTTACTTCCATCTCTTCCTTGATGGGCCGTCTGTGTGGTGTAAAGCTAGCAAATGGTAGTCAACATTCTCCCTGCTGTGCACCTACAAAGCAAAACCAGGACATTTTCTCAAAGGGCGAGCAAATGAATGCATAACCTTCACATTTAGAAAGTACTTTATTCTTAAACGGACATGATAGTCATACAGGATAAAGGTAGATTATCTCAGTTAAAAGCAGTTTTCCAGAGCTGCTCTTTTTAACTTAATGAATTCATAAAATCATCTTAGTTGTCAGCAAAAGTAACCACACATTAACTTTGATTATTTAGAGGAGAATAACAGGGTCAGTTGTTGTGAGATTTAGGAAGTCAGATTTCAAAGAGAAAAAGCATTGGGAACTGGGTATAGGCTTGCTTCTCAGCAACAAACGATGAATATTTTCACTGTCCTGTAAACTAACTGGACTTTATTATTAAAGAAAAACTGGCAAAAATTTAGAGCCTGTTTTTCATGAACTTGTCAAGGGTTTGAACATAATGTTTTGACTTTTTAAAGCAAATATTAATACACAAGATTGTTTTCCTCTACAAATCATCAGAAAATAAGCAGTTCTCATGTGAAGTTTTTCAAATCCTTGCATGTGTCCCTCCAAAAAAGAATCTTCTCATTGCTTCTTTTACTTTAAAACAGAATACTCAAGTGGTGATCATTTTTAATGAGTTAGAAGTTGGTTTAGTAGAGTTGGTTTCAACTAGCAGTTTTTCAGTATATTTCAGTTCACATGCATCCTCGCTAAATGTAATGAGGCATATCAGAGGTCATGCAAAACTGGTTGAGATGATTCATCTTTGTCTTGATCTGTGTGGTTGCATGAAGAGCCCTGGGTGTTCCATTCCATGCTGTTGTTATTCTTAATTTATGAACTATCAGCTATATATTCTCAATTTCCAGATGTTGGAACAGGCAGTCGATTTCAAGCTACACGCAACAGTAAGAAAACTAATTACATGCACAAAGTAAAGTTTTTTCAGGTGTCAGAGCAGAAGCCATTAACAATTGAGCCATGAACCTTCACAAACACTTCTAAGAGTACTCCACAAAGGAATTTTGCAAAGTAGTGCAGGATATGGCCAGATGGTTAAGGTCACTTGTGCTGTCTTTATTTGTTTCACTGTCTAGACTATGTTGGTCTTTTGAGTAGTAAACTCTTAAGTTATATCCTGAAGATAATTTGCAATGATTACCAGCTGTTGGTAGTCTGTACCAGGGTAAACTCCAAAATCTAATACTTAAAATATTGTGAGGGGAGAAGATATTTTTACAAAACATGTTGAGGTTTGCACGTAGAGCAGACACTTTATATTTATAATTTACTAATAAAAGAGCTTTATTGCAGAATAGTCCCTTCTCAAGGACCTGTAGTTCCTATCCATTGAAGGGAATGATTTAACAAGGAATATTCTGTCTTTCTACCTAAAAAGACAAATCAAAAGAGTGGAGGTTCAAAATTATCCTTTAGCCACAGAAGGTTATGTTGTCTGTGTGGCAGTCATCTTTCACAGGACTTAAACAGCAGTATTAATAGGATGAGGTCTCATGATATTGCTAGGTTAAAGCCTCTCAGGTTAGGTCAAAGATACTCAGGTGTCCTTATTTTCTAGAGAAGACTTGGTAGATTTTACAGTCGTTATAGATACCAAAGGTGTAGTCTGACTGGGTTCAATAGTCCCTAAGCATTCACAATTTTATAGAAGACCCTTTGCATCAGTCAGCTCTGAGAAGAGGTGCTTGACCAAATGTTTGGCGTGTACTTGTAAGACTGCAGACCATCATGGTTTCTTTATTTTAACTGGGATTCTTGTACTAACTAGATACACTGAAATGATTATTTTTTTCCGCCTGGAAGAGACTTCTATTATGTATGAGGTCAGATTTGAAATGTATAGCCACTCTTCCTCCTGTGCCTGCTCTAGGTTCATGTATCATTGAGTAACCAGCTGGAAATAGCTGTGTAAGCACAGAACTATCTGAACCATTCAGCTGGGATTCAAGGAGACAGGCAAGGGCAGGAATGCATCTGATTAGGTCACGAATGATGAGAGCCAAGGTTAGTTGCTCTCACATTTCTTGCCTTCATCACTAGGTTATCATTGCCACATTGCTAATATATATTAAAATTGTGTGAAATATTTGTTTCAGCAATTAATCTAGCACTTTTGATCTGGCCTTTCCACAGCAAAGCAGTCTTTTGCTCTTGATTTTATACATATGTATGTATCAAATTTATCTAAAAGGAAACATTATTTCCTGTCTTTAGGCAACTTTTTACAATGATTTTCATAAAATTGCTTAATGAACATAATAATATTTATTTTCTCAGCCTATATGTGCAGGAATGAGAGCAATTTCTTTCTGTAAGGTGGGAGATAGAACTGCTATACTGTTGCTTGCAAGATGAGTCATGTTTTGCTGAAATTACATCAAAACTGCAATTAAAAAAAAAGGGCAAAATAGTGATCAGATTTATGTGAATTGAAAGTTAAAAAACATTTTCAAGTATTGTTCAATCATTTTCATCTATCTTTAGGTGTTTAAAACATTTTTCACCTTACAAAAATATTTTTCTCTCAGGCCTGATGAAAAAATAAATTTGGCATTTTTCAGATAAGTCAGAGGTTTTTTGCTTCACAAAGATTCTGACCCATTCCAGTTATGGTGGTAAAAATAACTCAGAGGGAATGACTTGTTAGGTTTTTAACAATGCCTTCTGAGATTCAGATACTAGGAAGATAGTTGGTATTTAGGTTTTTAACCTAGGGTGATAAGGTTCTAATGCGAAATTTCATTCTAGGAGGAATATAAACTCTGCAAATGGAATTATAACCTTTACTGGTAACTTTCCTTGTTTTAAAACTATGAATTTTTTAAAACACTAAAATTCTGTATATGGTGAATGCTTCCTTCTGTAAAATATGTATTTTAATAATAGGGAAACAAAACTATGTAGAATTCAGGCATATCAATGCAAATCATGTAAAAATTCTGTTGTCTCTTTCTGGCTTAGATATCTCTTGTTTCATATCCAACCATCTTCTTTATTTTATAAAACTACGAGGTTCAGAGAAGTCTGTAGGGCTTAATAAGATTGGGTTTTGTATTAACATTATTTTTTTCAGTTTTATTTTTTATATTATGAAGTGCATTCTCCTAAGATTTACTCAGCAACAGACAGAAATATTGTTTTCATAATTAAAAGTTTAATGCAAGTAGTGCCTGTAAAATCTTTAGGCAAACTCCTGATCAAATAATTTTTTCCCTTTTTTTCCCTGTTGATATTACAAGTTAAGTTGTCAGAATTTGTAAACTGTATTCTCTGAAACTTCAGACAATTTTTTAGGTTGAGGAGTCTTCAATGTTTTTTATTGGATATATTTAGTGGTTTTGGCACTTCTGAGATTCAATTAATTTCAGTTCTGGGGAAATCACATTATAAGCAAAATTTTCCCTTGTGAAACTATTTTATATAAGCTGTGTTTTTAAGGAACTGTTTCAACAAGCATAGAGAACTCTGACTCAAATGTATGACACATCTTTATTTTATAAACAATGGTTTTCTAGCATGTTGCTTCTTTTTATTTTTCCTTATGATACAAAATTATGGTAAAGTTGTCTAAATAAATCTGTAACAGAGAGCAACCCTAAAGATTCTTCTTCTCAGTTAATTCATGTTTCCCAACATAATGCCAGATATTTAAGAAAAAGCAGCAAATTAAAATTAAATATAATTGGCTAGTTCTTCTTCTTATAGCTTATATCTGTTCAATGAATCCTGTAGAGTTTTTCTGGATATAAATAAAAAGCCCCTAGAAACAGGTGAATTTTGACTTGCTTGCTTTATCCCAGTTGATCATGGGTCAATTTTGTTGTCATATACAGGTACCCAATTTCATAATTCTATTGTGCCATGTAATTAAAAATAAGAAACAATTATACTAGTAGGAAATAAAGGGAAACTAAATGTTCCTTCAAATTTTTCTCCAAAATTTTGGATAGATAGTAAGAAATAACTTTTTCCAAAAGCTTAAACACCTCAATTTTCATAAAAATATTAACACTACTTCCCGCTATTCTGAAGTAAAAACTGAAATTACAACTATAAACAAAAGCAAAGGTGACTGGGCTTGCTTCTACCTCTTTCTGTTATTTTTCACTTAAAATAGTAGCATAATTTTTGCTGTAGATACAATGCACACATATAAGAAAGCAATGGAAGAATGAAGCAATGTGAAGAATGGAAAAATCTCCAACTTCTTTTCCACTTTCCTACTTTTCTTCACATATATTTGGTTTGAGAAAAAAGATGAGATCAGATTGATGAAGACACAAGAAAGTGTAATAGCAGAGGGTAAATACAGGACCATTACCATCAGATGTGGTAAAAGAACAAAAGAGGTCAGTGCTTCAATTGAGTGGAAGCAGGTGAACAGAATAATAAAGCTAGTACACTAATACCATGACAAGGGCAACAGCAAATGTTATCAAGAAAGAAAAATCTGCAGATACTGATGTTACAATAAATAGAAGCAAGAACAGTTATTGCCATCAGGGTGAAAGAACAGAAAAAGCAGGAGAAAACATCAGACTTCCTAAAAATGTCAGCAAGCAAGATTTTCTCTCTTCTATCTCTTAGTCCTTCTACTACTGAGAGAACCAAACAATTCATAGGAGGTGTATCATCTAAGTGCAACATACACAAAAGTGTACCATCACAAGAAATGAGCTACAATAAGCCATCTTCGTGTTAACCAAAATTCTCTGAAACCAAACAGATTTCTTTTGTGCATATTGATCAAACATTTTGAAGAACAAAAGTTCCAACCATAACAAAATCCTTCAAGTTCAGTGCTGCAATAAACCTCGCTATTTTAACCTTTGGTTAGATGTCCCTTGCTCTTACATTCAGAGACTTCTGGAAAGCTCAAAACTGGAGATGTTCAGGGCAAAGAAAAATAATTCTGAATTTATGTTAGATCTACCCTAGGTTGTTTTACAAGGTCTGATGTTTGTGTGGTATCCTGTAGGCTCAGGGAATATGTAGGATTGTCTGTTTTGTTAATTAATATTGATTGCATTTATGTGAGCTTGGGAGACATAAGGTCAAAACTGCAAGGAATGAAAAAGCAATTGGTGACGATTTATTTCTTGCACATCCTGTGCCTTAACCCTATACATGGGAAGAAGTCTGAGCTCCATCTAGACCTCTGGTACAGGGGTTAGTGCAGGATGAATGAGTCCTTTGATATTAATGATTGCTAAGCTGAGGGTTTGGGATGTGAGCACGATCCTATAAATTAAAATTCAGATTAAGTATTTTTTAGCATCTCTTTTCTCCATGAGGGGGTTCTCTAGTATGGCTGGTCTCATGAAGTGACCATTTGTCATTGAAATTATGTATTACTTGAGGTTATCTATATAATAGAATTACAATTCTACTGTGTGTTGGGACTTTTTATTGGGCTTTCTGGTTACAGAGTAACTGTATGAAATATAAAGTTTAATATTGAGCTATAACAATTTTGAAATGTCCTTTCCTCTCCTCGAGTTCATTAAGCCTCCAGAGAAACTTTCAAAGCCCATTCGTTTATTTCAGCTTGGGTTTCTGGTCTCAATTTTGAACAGCAAGAAATAAGATTTAATGACTTCAGAGGTTGTGACTTCTTTGTCATATAGTGTCTTGATTTGGTGACCTGCTTCATTATGACCAGAACTGTACTACTTGTTTATTCCCCAGGCACTGAAACTTAAAACATTCTCCTTCTCACTTTCAACCTTATAAATGCAACATTTTTTATTAATCATTATGAAATGAAGACATGAGCTATTTAAGTACTTTGTTGAAATTCACAGTATCAAAGGTATGTTATACTGTGTGATCCAGTTTACAGTTTAGAACTACAATGAAAAATATACTCACTTTACTCACAGTCATTTCTGTTGGAAGAGTGCATCAAGGTAGTATATAATCTAACAGTCAGGTATCTGCTTCAGAAAAGAAGGAAACTGTAACAAAGTGTCTATTTTTTAAAGTAATTGAACAGAAAGTCATTTTAGGAACTTCTCAGTCTATTGAAAGGTAACCTTTTGTCAGGAATTAGTGCATGTATGGAATTGCTCCTGCCTTATGTGATTATTAATAATGTGCACATGAGCAAAAGATTGGTGTTCAAAAGTGGTTACAGTAATAAGAAGCAAAATGTAATTTGCCTGATTCTGGCTCTTTTGGAGAGAACTGATAACATCCCATGACTCAAAGAGGTTCCACTTTAGCCTCATAGGCAGTGTGAGCAATTAAGTTCAAATCTGTTCTACTGATTACCCAGACTTATACGTACATTGGTTTTCTCGATGTATCCTTGCCCCATCTCTGAAGTGCACCCTACCTACACTGACCAGCTCCTTTTGATCCTGATCATCGGGAGAAAATCATTGCTCGTGCTTCATAGCTAGATCACTAGTTTGTATTAGCATTGATTCAATAAGAACACAGAAGAATTTAGGTTGAAAGGTTGAAAATTTGTTTGCACTGGGAAGTCTAAAATCAGACACTAATATTACAGACTATTTCCCTCGCTGTATCAAATATAGGGAAATAATCACTTCCCCAACCTCCTGTACCAGTGCATAGGCTTGCTCCATCCCAGGTCCATAATTTCACCATGATCTTAAACTACACAGTTCCTGTTAGCCCATTCCTTCAGTTGCAGGTTGTCATGTGTTATCTGCTTTTATGTCCTGTGTTATCAGTTCTTCCCCAAAATCTGGCATCAGCTTGATGAGATAATACTCATACAAAGGCCATTGAAGAAGATGTTCACATTTTGAAACCTTGAGCAATATCACAAAAAATTCCAGCTATGCTATTCCCTAGGCTCAAAACTTCACTATTTTGCTCACTTTGAACAGTGTATCTCTTTGAAATAACTAACATGATATGGTATTGAAACCCTAACTAACATCAATGTAAAAAACGTTCTTTGCTCTCCATATTTTTTCATAAAACTGTAACCAATTTGTCCTTAAACCAGGTAGATTAAGCATTAGAGATCCAGCCTTTGGATATATTTCTGGTATTGGAAAGTCCAGTCCAACTGTTCCTTATTGCCTTCTTGTCCTTTTGTGTTTGGAGATGGCTTCTGTGAGGACTTATTTCTTGGTTTTCCTAGGGACAGAGATTAAACTGAAGCTGGCTTGTGTTTTCCAAGATCCTTCTCTTACCTTTCCATTTCTCCATGTCTTTGGGATTTCTGCTGGTGAAATTACTCTTCAAAGTTGATAGAAAATAGCCTTTCAGTGACTAGAGGAGCTCTATCAACACCACTGGATGACCCCTGCAGGTGCATACATCTATTTAAAACACAAGAGAATGGATATTATTTTTATTGACATCCGAAAGGCAAAAAACATTAACATGATTAATGTCAAGGTTTAGTGACTGTAGCTATAGACAGGGAAAAATGCATCTTCCATTGTATCTTCCAGCCCATCTTCCAGGGCATCTCCCAGCTTTCTGCCAATACAGGGCAAAAAAGCTTCTTTACTGCCAGCCCTTGCTCTATTTTCATAGTTTTGTATGCATTCAAAGGGACAGATGTGAAAAAAACCCTTCAGACTCATCCTTTCCTTATTTTGTTAGTCCAGTAATAATCTAAGTTTAAACTTCTTGTTATTTTTTAACTTGGATTATTCTTGGGAAGGTATTAATTTCTCCTGCTTTCATCAGTGAAGCAAGTCTCATAAGTGTGAAACTTGACCATGCCCAATTATACAGAATTATACAGGCTGAGACAGAAACAGCAGTAGCACAACCCGTGACTTTTTGGACCCCAGATCTCACAGACTGAGCCACAGTTGGCTCTTCCTTTTGTCTAGTGAGAAGAGCTGTTCAGGCCTTACATATTCTTGTACAGGAGGATAGGAATAATGTTTCAGACAGCCAAGAATAATTTCTGAAGCAGAAGTATAGCTGTCTGAGTTCATTACATTTGACTAGTCCCCTTATAACCAAGATATTTTTGATTTACTTGAACTGCAGTTGAAAGTCTCAAGAGAAAGCAAGGTCATAATAAGGGCAAAATTTTATTTTACAATCAGTTAATTAATGCAATAGCTTCCTAGACTTTCCAATAGCTGGAAGATGACATTTTAAAAACAGTGTAATCTCCAAAATGATAAAATGCTTTTAAGTAAAACTTTTTGGTAATATAGTCTGCCAGGGATTTTATTAATATATGAATAAACCTCCATCTGAGCCTTTAGTCTTTGAAAATTGATGAAAACATGATTTATTAAAATATGCAAGGTATTGAAGGATACTGTTTTAAATAAAGTTCCAAAATAGTCAGTTTTTGGAAACTCAAACTGAGCTTCAGGCAGAGATAAATATTATGATAAAGTGTTTTGTAAATGGTTTTATATTTCCATAAGTAAGTCTGCTGTATATTTCTTTAACTGAAAAGATTGAATTAATATATCTTTTAAAAGTGTATATATTGTCTGCAGTTGGACTAGACAATGTTCCTTTGTCTGGACCATTATTATTAGTAGCTTCTCCTGTACAACTCTCAGTAGAACAAATGGAGGGACCCAGAAATTTCACATCATGAACCAACTGTCTGCTACCAGTTTCAGATCCTCGTTTTTCATCATGTTCAATATTTGAAAGTGGATGTCAATTTTCTTGCAACCATGGAAAACACTAAGGCTGTTGTAGTTTAGAAAGGTATTCTCCAATTTAGTTCCCACTGAAACCACTCCATGTGCTGCTCATTAATTCCCCTCCCCTTGATCTCCCCAGGGACAGGCTGGAGAGGAGAATTAGAAGCACAAAAGGTAAAGATCATGGGTTGAGAGAAGAACAATTTACTGGAAAAAAATAATGAGATAACAAAACAAATGGTAACAGCAACAATGCTAACAACAGAGGTTACAAGAAAGAGGCAAATGGTTCACGTGGAATACCCCTGAAAATACCCACCTGCTCTCTGCTGTCATGCTATGCTGACCTGGAAGAGAGCCTCACCCCCATCCCCAGAAAATGGTATGAAGTTGTATAGAATACCCTCCAAGTCCTGGACATGCCCCCTCCTGGTTACTGCAAAAAATCTACCCTGTTCTGGCTGGACAAAATATATTTATTTTCCTAACACATAATGAAAACACTTGCTGATCTGTTGACTCTATTACCTGACTTGACTGCCCTCCAGCATCATCAAAGGGTTGAAGTTCATCTGGAATACATGTATTGTTGTCACAATTTGATTTCACTTCCTTGTAAGAAACTTCCATGCTTTCCTATCAAAACATAAAGCTAAATTTTTCAAGAAACTGCTGAATCTACCTTAATGTTACGTCACAGCAGAGCAGTGGCATTAGAATCCAAGATCTCTAAGTTCACAGTGGTGACAGCTAAACAGTATATTTCTTTTGTTTAAAAAGGAGAAACAAAGCAAAATAAAAGAAACCCCAAAACAGGCCTCCCAAAAGTTGATTGGCTAAGTAAGATTCTAACCTACAGATGTTTCATCAGAAACTATTTCAATCAAAAAGACACCCAAACCAAATACACTCCCATAAATGACTGCAGTTTGTCAAAATGCTTGGGTAATTCAGGATATTTGGTCATGTCGAAGTTAGGAGAATAACTTGGAATAAAATCCACTATCCCTATAATTTTGAAAATATTACCTAGAACATAATCTAGCCTTATATCTGATGATAAACTGGTGTAATAACTCAGAAAATACAATCTGACCAATTGAAATATTAAACTTCTTCCTTGGAACTTTTTCATATGGAAAAGTATATTTATTCTTTTGAGACTCTATTCAAATATAATTAAATTCTGTATTAAAAAAAAAATCTGTTCTTGATCTGTCTGTGAAAAGGAAGTCCACATTTCTTTAACTTAATTAGTGATGAGGAATTTTCTCACTGCTTTGCCCAGAAGAGCATACCAACTCCATTGACTGCATAAATATACATTTCAATGGGTATTTTCAAATATATATTATAAGTTAGGGCATCTGGTCCATAATGTAAACAGGTTCCTGCACATTAGCATTGTCAAGGCACAGTCAAGGTATTAAACATCCTCTGCCATTACCACTGAAAAACGTCACAAAGTATATATCATCTCAATAAGATCAGTAATTACTAAGTTCTGTCTCTCCATATACTTAGAATATACTTGTGAAGAGCATCCATTATACACATATGCATGTATTTCAGGAATGAAGAGCGTTTAAATGAAGCTATCACAACTTCTCTCCCCCTTACTTTTCTGCCTTATATTTCTTTTGTTTTAACAGCCTAGTGGCAGCCAACATGATTGTGTTTGGCTACCAAGTGAGTTGTCCCATGACTGAGCTCAATATAATGCAGCCCCAGCAGAGTCTTTGTTCCTCTCTCGATGTGAGGGCCTTTCCCTTACCTGCTCTCTCCTACAGGTTACAACCATTCCTACTGCCATGCAGAGATCTGCAGTCATTTCAGGTATTTGCAGAGGTATCCAGAAGGATGTAGCCTTTTTTTCCCCCTAGATTAATGTCTGTAGCACAACAAAAGTGGATCTGATGTCTGACGTTACCTTGTTTGACCTGGGACCAGCATCACTCAGATGAAATTCCTCAAAGTCGGTTTGAGGCTTTATCACTTGGCCAATGCAACAGTTATTAGCCTTAAAAATTCAAATATCAATCTATAACTGACTAGCAAATCCTCACAAACTGTCTTTCAACCCAAATGAAATTGGAAGGCTGCTATAATCCTCAGGCAAATAGGATTGATAAGACTGTGACAGCCTCTCCTTCTCCCTTAACTGCAAGATTTCTTTACTAAAAGATGATATGTTTTTATTTCAAAACAACCAATGCTTTGAGCTGGTTGTTGCTTCATATATAAATTAGAGAGAACTCAAAACATTATCCTTCCTTTTCTGTATGCCTATTTATTGCTAATAAAATACAAATGTAAGTAATAGTGGAAACCCTAAAGTTTGGTTCATTCGGGCATTAAATGCTCTAAAAATTGAGTGAGGTTCAAAGTTTTTCATATAGGAAAATTACTCTGAATTTGTACACACATATCAAGGGAAAATGGGTTTCTAATCTGGGCTTCCTAGCATAATCATCCACATCAAATAACTGGTTATGCTTTTTGGGTGATAGGTCTTCTACTTCCATTATTGAATGGCCAAATAATGTGACTTTCACTGAAAGAGAGGAAAAAGGACTGTCTCCTCAAGTGCTGGATATTTGTTTCAATCCAGTAAAATTAATGCATATCTACTCAAATATGATATGCATAGAATGCATATCAAACCCCCCTGATCAGATTGGGCTACTAGTAGCAAAGGAAGAAAAGAATAATATGATTTCAGATACTTTTTTTTTTTTGTAGGACAAAAGTTATTCAAAATATTGGAGATGAATGAGACATTTTGAGAAGGCAGAATTCGCTTATTGGAATTTGGAAGCAAGATACACAATATTATATAAAAAAACATTGAAAAACAAAACAGATGACTTTCTCTTGTCAAACAATATTCAAGTACATTTTCATTGGTTTTCTTGCATCTTTGAAATATTTCAGGTGTGCAAATATTTTACTTTTAAAGAAAAATTCTAATTATGTTTGTATATTGTGCGGATGATGACCAGGTTACCTAAGAGTTTACATATATAGAATCTGAGCAGATTGTGAGTATTTCTATGATGGAATTAGGATGAATTTAGTTAAGGGAGGCAATGTTATTCATCCTTTGTGTTTTCTGCAGATGCAGCCACAGAAAACATAGATTAAGGGGAGTACTGCAGCACCTTTCTCTCTTCTCCATTTCCTCTTCATGGGTGGTACAATTCTCTAAAAAGCCATAGTGAAAGAGAGCATTGTGGGCCTGCTAGAAGGTCTGCCCACTGTCCAGAGCACCCACATGCTTCTCACAAGCATGGCAGGACAATAACAGCTCTGTAACCAGAGCACAGAGGAATTTCTTGTCCTCTTTATCTGTTTCTTCACACCCTGATCATGTGTGGTTTTCATGAAAATGTCCATATGGTGATGACAAGCTTAGCTCTATAAAGCAATATTTGCACCTTTTTTTTACTGCTTGCTGAAAGCTCTCAGAGGGCCATGAAGAGAAAAAATGGCTTTGAACCTTAACAGGTCAGTCAAGATTTGCAAATTATATTTCCTTGGCTCTTAAATTTGCTTCTGGCTAAAACCATGTTTTTGACATGCAAAATGCTCATGCATATCTTGATGTAGGTATGAAAAATTGGCTTATAAATGAAACCATCTTATTGAACAGAAGAAGCAATTATGAAGAAATAATTGTTTCCTTTTATACTTCATTTGGAATTTCTAATAAATAGTTAAAACTAGTCACACATGAATACATAGTCTAAAAAATCAAAACCAAGATACATCAGATGTCTATTGCATCAATTTGTGAGTCAAGTACCAGTGTTTAA